>OX463838.1:0-45546 GCA_949825065.1 Odontocerum albicorne
TATACACGTAATATAACATATCATACTCGTATATTAGGAAATTCGAGAGGTTTTAAATATTCTTTATTTGTTTCAAGCGAGTACATTACATAGCTCTCTTTGCATCGTGGTCCGTTAAATATTGTGACCGATCACTCGTATCGATAATACTCGTACTAGTTCGTGCAGACAAGCTGTGAGAGCAGTACTGCACCAGCACTCGAATGATCATAGCCACTAGCCACGACCGGTCTTGCACGAGAAGATGGTATAAAAAGGGAAAAGGTGCAATCAACACGAGTAGATATATTATAGTCTCGGATGTCCCGTTCTGGTCACAGTCGCAGTGAAGCCTCTCGGGCCTAAGCGCCCCTCGGGTGATGCGAGAGGGGCCCGGCCATCCCCACCCCATTCCACCCAGCTGCAGGTGTGCGCAGCGCAGGCCGACAATATTATTTATTATCCCAACTTATTCCCTAAATTATCCCTCTCCCCCCCCCCCACCCCCCTTCCTGGTGGCACTCGCAGCGCATGCCAGGTGCCGGGACTCTGCCAGGAGGAGCCTCGATACACGTAACATATGAGACAACAACAAAGCGGACTAAATCCAACTTAAACTTATTCTTGACAAGCGTTTATTTTCCTCCAGATGTTTTATTCGCATTAAAATATAATATGCTCATAATAGACATTATAAAAACGTGTATCGTTGTGTGTGTCAAGAAGAGTTAGGATGATGATAGTAATAGTATTAGCACACTTCAGAGTTTAAGTACAATGTGTGTGTCAAGAAGAGTTAGGATGATGATAGTAATAGTATTAGCACACTTTAGAGTTTAGGTGCAATGTGTGTGTGTGTGTGATAGGGCATACATTCAGTTGTCAAATAATATCTGTAAGGATGCAACAACAAAAAAATACCTCCACGAATCCTCGGAAACCTTTCAAATTGGTATGGGAGTTCGCCAAGGAGACGCTATTTCCCCAAAATTATTCACAGCTACACTTGAATATGTCTAGTAAACTGGAATAGCATAATAAAGGGCTGCTGATTGATGTTAAATACCTGAGCCATTTGCAGACGATACTCGTATCGTTATATTCTCACAAAACCCGAATGATCTTCAGCACCAACTGCAGGAGTTGGCAGAGGTCAGTAAAGAAGTTAATTTAAAAATGAATATATCAAAAACCAAATATATGATGAACAGCTTTGCTACCCCTAAATCAATCATTGTAGATGGAAAACCGCTGGAACTTGTCCAGGAATATGTGTATTTGGGCCAACTTATTTCCTTTGTAGGTAGTATATTGGAGGAAATAGCACGCAGGACAAAACTAGCATGGAGCTCATTTGAACGCTTGAATAACAACCTTCAAAAGTAATCTCACAATATCTTTGAATCGAAAAGTCTACAACCAGTGTATTTTCTCAGTACTTACGTACAAAAGCTCCAGCCGCACAAAGAAGCATGGAGAGATGCATGTTGGGATATTCTAAAAGAGACCGTAAACGAAACAACTGGATTTGCAACGTAACAAAGATAGAAGACGTAATAAAGGTGTGCAAGAAAATGAAGTTACAATGGGCAGGACACATAGCCAGAATGTCAGATTCCCGATGGACGTTTGAAATAATCCCAATGGTACCCAAGAGGCATAAAGTGGCCCAGAAGAGGACCGAAGGTACGCTGAATATTTGCAAAACGCACGCTTATAAATTATTACTTTTAGTTTAGGCATTAACACTGTAGAGGCTTAAAGATATTGTCATTTGAAAAACTTTAATTTTGAAAACCGGTATATATTCATACCATTATGGTAAGTGCTAAAAAAAGTATTTCATTAAACAAATTACACGCTAAAAATATTTTTCTTTTAATTGACGGACCTGAAAACAATATTCTATATTTTTTTAATTAAATCAAATAAATTGAAATGATTTTTATTGATTATAGTCACTTTCATCTCATCAGATATTCCTATTACTATATTACATTTATTTTCAGTGATTGGAATCACTTTCATCTCATCAGATATTCCTATTACTCTATTAAATTTCTTTTCAGTGATTGGAATCACTTTCATCTCATCAGATATTCCTATTACTCTATTAAATTTCTTTTCAGTGATTGGAATCACTTTCATCTCATCAGATATTCCTATTACTCTATTAAATTTCTTTTCAGTGATTGGAATCACTTTCATCTCATCAGATATTCCTATTACTATATTACATTTCTTTTCAGTGGTTGGAACCACTTTCATCTCATCAGATTTTAATTTGAATAACGAGTCCACGGAAGTATTGTTGGATTATGGCCGTTTTCTTCAATCCAACGATCTTGTCCAATACAATCACATACTATAAATAACGAATACGGCAATATGCTGGACCTAGTATTAAGCAATACCAACTACAAGGTGGACAGATCGTTGGAGTGCTTTCTAAAGGAAGAAAGACATCATCCGACACTCTCCGTGGATATCCAGGTGAGATGTGTGGGCCAAGGGAGGGGCCGCAAGTACCTTCCTTCGCCACCTAGGGCTCCTCCCCCCTTCCCGCGCGACTTACATATAACTACTATAAGGCAAATGTTTTACTCTTAAAGGACATTTTACTACATTTCGATTGAAACACCCTCTATAGTATAGATAATATTGACAAAGCCGTAGAGTACTTCCATAGTGTCATTAACGGAACGCTACATATCTGCGTCCCACAGAAACATAATCTACCAAATTTGCCCAACTTTCCAGTTTGGTTCAATGTCGATATAATCCGAGAGCTCAAATAAAAACAAACATCGTAACAATTATCTTCAAAGCAGAAACCAGGCTGATTACTTAGAATACTCGAGGATGAGAGACAAATTAAAAACTCAAATAAAACAATCGCGCCATGAGTATTTAGCCAAGATAGAGGCTGACATCCAAAACAGCCCTTCGAATCTTTGGAATCATGTAAAGAATAGAAAATCGAACAAAACTAGCTTCAAATCTATGAAACTGGGAGACAGTATAATCGAAGACCCCCAAAAGATTGCAGAAAACTTTGCACAATATTTTCAGTCAATTTACCAAGATTCGAAGGCTAAATATGACATAAAAAATATATTAAACAGTTCGTCAGACAGCAGAAGCATATCGCTCGATTCCATTTCTAAGGAAGAAGTGTTGAAAAACATAAACTCCTTGCAAACCGACAAAGCAATCGGACCAGATGGGTTATCAGTCGACATTTTCAAAGTCTGTGCAAAATACGTGCGTGCTCCCATCTGCTACATATTTAACTTGAGCATAAATACCAATACATTTCCCGTAAGCTGGAAGATAACCAGGGTCTGCCCTATCTTCAAATCGGGAGACCCGTTAGACTCTCACAATTACAGACCTGTAGCTGTTCTCTCTTTGCTTCCAAAATTTTTCGACACTGTACTGTGCAACCAATTGACCCACCAAGTATCAACAAGACTTATTGAAAACCAGCATGGATTTTTCCCAAAACGATCGACTGTTACTAACCTTCTCTCTCTCACACAACAGATCGCGTCAAACTTAGACGAACTTTCACAAACGGACGTAATATATACAGACTTCCAGAAAACTTTCGACAAAGTTGATCACGATATATTACTTAAGAAAATGCATAAACTGGGCTTCAGCGAAAATCTAATTGGATTATTTGCATCATACCTAAAAGAAAGATCTCAATATGTAACAATCCGTAAAAAGTCTTCTGTGGAATTTATCGCAAGATCTGGTATACCACAAGGATCTAATTTAGATCCCCTACTATTCCTCATATTAATGACGACATTCAAAATTCCATAAGTCACTTGACATGTTTATTGTTCGCTGACGACTTGAAAATCAAAAAGATCAATTCACCGCCCAACTGTGCACAGTTCCAACAGGACCTAGACTCCGTAGTCTCCTGGACTGAGCTAAATCATCTTCTGTTCAACGTTAATACATGTGTCTGTGTATCTTATAGTCGATCGTTTTCACCAATCCACCATCAGTATACTATACAGGGAGTGGCACTAAACAGAGTCTCTAAATTCAAAGATTTGGGCGTAACCTTTGATTTCGGACTCATGTTTGTTAACCATGTCTCACGTTTGATATCGGACTGTTACAAACTACTCAGTTTTATAATGAGAATATCAAGAGAATTTAACAGCACCGATATCCTCCGAAACTTATATAATTATCTAATTAGAACCAAATTAGAATATGCATCTACGGTTTGGGCTCCTCATCAGCTCAAATATAAAAACAATATAGAACAAATACAAAAAAAATTCCTCAGATATCTATGGTACAGAACAAAGGGCGATTACCCAAAATATGCTCACCATGTCGAACTTCTTACGGTGTGTAACTATAGAAGCCTCGAAACAAGAAGGCAAGAATCCATTGCGATATTCCTAATAAAGGTTTTCCAAGGTTCTATTAACTGTCCCGCGATTCTAGAAGCACTAAGTTTATATGTACCCAATAAATATATCCGTGCAAGGAATCACCCTCTGTTCTACATACCAACTTACAGGACGAATATCATGGCTAAACACTCAGTCACGCGTGGTATAGAGATAATGAACCAACTGAATGACACTGTTGATATATTCTTCGTACCGTCTAGCAGTATGAGAAGAATCCTGGGTCAAGATCAATTCTCAAAATAAAACGAAGCACCTTATCCACAATGTAATCAATATGAAATAAAAAATGATATTTCCCGCCTATCTCAAATGTCACATACCAGGGTTCTTCAAAATTATATTTCCCGCCTATCTCAAATGTCACGAACCAAGCTTATTCCAAATTATATTTCCCGCCTATCTCAAATGTCACGAACCAGGCTTATTCCAAATTATATTTCCCGCCTATCTCAAATGTCACGAACCAGGCTTATTCAAAATGAATTGGCATCTTCATTGTACTAAAGTGGATATTGTGATACGAGTATGTGATAATTCTCAAAGTTGACGAAAAAACTTTTTTGAAATGCTGTACTGTGGAACTATGGAAACATTGCCAAATCCGAAATACTGTACTGTGGAACTATAGAAACCTTGCCAAATCCGAAATGCTGTACTGTGAAACTATAGAAACCTTGCCAAATCCGATTTTAACCTGGAATATCAGAAGCGAAGAAATATGGAAAAATCAGAATTATTTAGACTAAAATTTTGACTAAAAATCATTTGATTCTTGTTTTTTTAGACGACGAACAGCAGATTCCACGTGCGATCCTTGTGACATGGCCAACACCTAACGTGGTTCTGTTCTGTGCGACCAGAGCTGTGAAGTCCCCCCGCCTGAAGACGAAGACGGCTCGATGATGGATGATGGATGATGGATGATGGATAAGAATGTTGGACGTGACCTTTGGAATTATTCTTTGTTTTATTTCTTAATGTTTGATTTCTATCAACCTTATTTCATTAAACTGCATATCTAATTTAACATTATTAAATCTGGTTTTAAAATTAGTTCATAAAAATTATATTCTTTAGAATTATTTATCTCAACATTTTTATAGTAATGAAGTGTAAGTGACAGGATTTGCGATGACCTATTATTATTTTGGGGCATGCGCAAAATTTTATGTTATCATAGAATATTGGTTTAGTTTATTTCTGAATAGTCTATTGTAAGTTAGAAGTTCTATGTTATGTTATGTTATGTTATAATATAATGTCAAGTGTAGTTTGTTTGAACAAGTCAGTGGCTCGTGTACGGGCACCGCTCGCTAAATCCGCCCCTGTGCCTGGAAAACTCAATGGCGCAAACTGAATTCTCACGTATCAGTGCTCTCAAATGCGCCCTCCTTCCCTCTCCTTCCCCTCCCGCCCCTCCCCACCCTCCTCTCCCGCATCGCCGTACCCGCTCGGCTTTATTGCACCGCTTCCGGCTCCTCCACGTGACAAACGGCCACGTCTCGCTCGCAGCGGAGTCGACACGCTCTCGCCGCCTCGCTCTTCCTCTAGCGCCCTTCTCCGTCTCTCGCACTTCCCTTCCCCGGCCCGCCACCTCGCCACATTTCCCGTGACAAATAGCAGAGAGGGATGGGCAAGGAAGCGGGTGATATATCAGATTGCCGTCTCGCTCTCCCCCCCCCCCCGCCCTCCACCCACTCACTGCCCTCGCTCCAAATTGAATTGGCCATTAGATGTGATCACATTCCCCACCTTCCCGCTCCGCCTCCACCCGACCCGACTCGACCCCGCACCACCGTGAAGAACTTTATGAATCGAGAATTAATCTCCGGTGGCAGCGGGCGCCTCATTAGCAGGTGTGTACTCGGCCAGATTGAGTTCCATTGTGTGCACTGCAGACATACTCGTAGATGCACCCTGTATGGTAACATATGTGTGTACTCTGTACTCACCTCCACTTCACTCCCGCGAACGTAATGAATAGTGGGCTTGTAATATGAATTGTGGCACAAATTACTTTTCTTATATCTACTGAGCACTTATATCCTTGTATTCGCCCCCATCACCAAATCGGAGACTGTGAGAGGGTGGTGTGGTGTGTGACAACCATTCTCCAGTGGACAGGGACAGGGACAGGGACAGGGACAGGGACTAATGCTCCACAAAAGAGGAAGAGGGCTGAAAACTTCTAAATATTAATGTGATATAGAGTTTCTCTACTCTGAATCGTCAAATTTGATCCGGAAAAGAGACAACGCGAAAAACACAACACTTACTGGTAACATATTATTCGACACGAGTTTTATTAAAAAATCGAACGCATACCATAAATAATGGAGATTAGACCTTAGTCATGCATTTGAACCATGCTGCTACGAGTACAATCGGATTCATTTCGATATACTCGTACTATATTGTAAGACTGGACTTTTAATTAGTCACGTAAAACCAGTGATTGATTTAAGTCTAACAAAAGCTAAAAAAATCCGACATGTTTTGAATCTTCATCGCCAACTACTCGTACTTACTCGTTCTAAAACACTACTCTACACATGTTGTACTCGTAACATATGCACGAGTACAACTCACGTACCATACGAGTACCATATGTGGAGCTTAAGTAAGTACGAGTAGATTATCGAATATGTATGGTAGACTATGATATAAGTTCAGAACAGGACTTGTGAAGGAAATTGAAAGGAAAAAATGAAAGGAAAAAAGACTTGTGAAGTGTTTTTCTAAATCTTGCAAGCCTTGAACAGGAGACGGAGATCCTGAGGGAGAAGACATGCGACGTTAATTTTGAAAAAGAAACTACTCCCCACATAACATAAGATACTGTACGAGTATATCCCCACGAGTATATCACTACTAATCCCTAAACCCGATGAAGATGGTTCTGGGCCAAAAGGAATGTCTCGTTCCTAAATCAATGCAAACCCATCTCTCTCTTTGATTTGAGGTTAACGTTTTATATTTTGGAAACATATTGGTAATGAATACACTTTAAAAGCAATGAAGACACATCGACGGTATAGGCACGTCCATTTAATAATAATGCGCGCATTTGCCATGCCAATAGTAATAGCTTAATGATATTTGATCGAAATGTTTGTTTTGAGAAGTATGTTACTGCGGAAGTCCACAGTAAGTACTGTCCTTTTCTGATTCGTCAATTCCTCGCGCCGCCTTCGAGCCTTCGTGTTTAGAATCAGAGGAGTAAGCGCACAACTCGTTCTACATAATCGCGCGTGTTATTAATAACACCGCACGTGAAAAAATACTCGTAACAACACTCGTAATTATTTGACACGTGTGAGTTATTCACATGCGGAGTACTATTGCTAACTATTACTAGCGCGATGACGTTTGATAGCAGGACTTGTATACGGCGTTACACTCGAGACCCGCGGTAATCTTGTTGCATTTTCACATGCGGAGTACTATTGCTAACTATTACTAGCGCGATGACGTTTGATAGCAGGACTTGTATACGGCGTTACACTCGAGACCCGCGGTAATCTTGTTGCATTTTCACATGCGGAGTACTATTGCTAACTATTACTAGCGCGATGACGAACCGCGAGTTTCGTGCCTACTTCAGAGGTTCTAAACCCGAAGGCTCGATTATTGAAGCCGAAGACGATGATGTTTCCCGACTATGCTATTTAATATTTTCAAATTAGGATATGAATACGTTGATAGGTTTTGAATAAGGATATGAATACGTTGATGGGTTTCGAATAAGGATATGAATACGTTGATGAGTTTCGAATAAGGATATGAATACGTTGATGAGTTTCGAATAAGGATATGAATACGTTGATGAGTTTCGAATAAGGATATGAATACCTTGATGAGTTTCGAATAAGGATATGAATACGTTGATGAGTTTCGAATAAGGATATGAATACGTTGATGAGTTTCGAATAAGGATATGAATACGTTGATGAGTTTCGAATAAGGATATGATTACGTTGATGAGTTTCGAATAAGGATATGAATACCTTGATGAGTTTCGAATAAGGATATGAATACGTTGATGAGTTTCGAATAAGGATATGAATACGTTGATGAGTTTCGAATAAGGATATGAATACGTTGATGAGTTTCGAATAAGGATATGAATACGTTGATGAGTTTCGAATAAGGATATGATTACGTTGATGAGTTTCGAATAAGGATATGAATACCTTGATGAGTTTCGAATAAAGATATGAATACGTTGATGAGTTTCGAATAAGGATATGAATACGTTGATGAGTTTCGAATAAGGATATGAATACGTTGATGAGTTTCGAATAAGGATATGACTACGTTGATGAGTTTCGAATAAGGATATGATTACGTTGATGAGTTTCGAATAAGGATATGAATACCTTGATGAGTTTCGAATAAGGATATGAATACGTTGATGAGTTTCGAATAAGGATATGAATACCTTGATGAGTTTCGAATAAGGATATGAATACCTTGATGAGTTTCGAATAAGGATATGAATACGTTGATGAGTTTCGAATAAGGATATGAATACGTTGATGAGTTTCGAATAAGGATATGAATACGTTGATGAGTTTCGAATAAGGATATGATTACGTTGATGAGTTTCGAATAAGGATATGAATACCTTGATGAGTTTCGAATAAGGATATGAATACGTTGATGAGTTTCGAATAAGGATATGAATACGTTGATGAGTTTCGAATAAGGATATGAATACGTTGATGAGTTTCGAATAAGGATATGATTACGTTGATGAGTTTCGAATAAGGATATGAATACGTTGATGAGTTTCGAATAAGGATATGAATACGTTGATGAGTTTCGAATAAGGATATGAATACGTTGATGAGTTTCGAATAAGGATATGAATACGTTGATGAGTTTCGAATAAGGATATGAATACCTTGATGAGTTTCGAATAAGGATATGAATATGTTATGTTGATGGGTTTCGAATTATGTTACGAATAAAAAAAACAATAAATATCTTTCAATGTTTTCAGACGAAACAAACTTCATATTCGACGTGATTCGGAAACCAAACCGAAAATATAACAATCATGAGTCGATGTGTTACAAGAGACAATCTAACATAAGAAACGGTGCAGACAGACAGACACTGGTTACACTGTTATGTTACACTGGTTCAGTTCACGTTACGTTACGCTCGACACATGAAGACAATTTTAAAAACGTAATAATAAAACTAATTTTGTGTTCAAAATTTTCTTCACCGAAGCAAACATAAGAAAACCCTTTGGCGTGAGGAAAGAATTACTATTGTCGGGGGGAGGTGCGGCGCGCGCGCCCTCAGAGACGGCGGGAGGTTTGGGCGGGGGCTGGGGCGGCTAATCCAATTCCGGCCAATCGTTTTTATGTGCCCGCCTCTCCTTTCCCCTGCCCACCCCCCGTCCCACACTCGAGAAGGCATTGTCGGAGAAATGATTGCGCTCGATTATTTTCCTCGCTGGCCCGAGCAGGGCTCACTCCGTTCCAGGTCCCGCGGCGCGCCTGCCGCGGGCCCCCGCACATACAGTGCGAGTGTATTTATCATATATGGTACGTTATGTACGTGTATAAGCCACTTTATTTTACTGAAATGTGTGGTTATCTCTTCTTAACCAACCGGATAAAAGAAACATTATATTTAATATCAACTGCAAGATACGAGATTATCGAATATTTACCTAACTTTGTGTTAAAAATACATTTTCTTATAAAACATTATTTAACGAGTATGTCATTTGTTCGAAATCTGAAACAGAAAAGATAAACTGTTTCGAATATCATGAAATATAATAGCAAAAGGGGGAAAGGGGAAGGGATTTGAAAGAAATACGTTTTCCATTTCGGAGAGATGTGCGAGTAATACGTGTATGTTTTATTTTCTGTTCACATTGAGGAGTACTTACATTGAGGAGTACTTACGTTGAGGAGTACTTACATTGAGGAGTATTTACGTTGAGAAGTACTTACATTGAGGAGTACTTACATTGAGGAGTACTTACATTGAGGAGTACTTACGTTGAGAAGTACTTACATTGAGGAGTACATACATTGAGGAGTACTTACATTGAGGAGTACTTACGGACGGACATGGATGTGATGTGGTGAACTATACCGTTAGGATACTTATGTAATAGCTGAAGCATTCGAAGAGCTTAAGGGCTTTATTCTTATAGAAATCGAGGGCTTTATTTTTTGCAGATTGGCTGTTTCGGAGTGTGGTAAAAAAATGGTTCGTTGACCATCTTCGCATAAGAGCTTTGACTCCAATTCCCGATGTTACCTAAAATTAAAAAAAAAAAAAAGGGTATCGGTCCAGTGTTGCCGGCATGTGCGATGATCGACAGCGATCTCCTCGCCTACTCAAGTTGTACTGAGCCCGACAGCGATCTCCTCGCCTACTCAAGTTGTACTGAGCCCGACAGCGATCTCCTCGCCTACTCAAGTTGTACTGAGCCCGAAGATCAGATTAATAGGATAGGATCGAAGGCAAAGTTGACTTCCGGCCGCTCCTTTCTACGAGTGTTATACTCGTAGAAACATACGAGTATATTCGAATGGGTACCGTACGGTTCGCAATGAATAAGTCTGTACACGACTATTGAAATATCTCAATACTCGTATAAGTGTTATCATACAGTATCCGTGTCTTGCCAACAACATACCGCTGCTACGAGTACCACTTAGCAGTCTCTATTGGTGACGCCTAATATGTTATTACTACTACGAGTACGTCTTACGGAAATTTGCTGAGCACCCCACCCCACCCCTGCCCTGACACCCGGTCACCTGTCACCTGCCACACCGGTTCGTATTCCTATAATATTTCTAATTCAGCTTTCAGCTTGTCTGTCCCTAACACTTAATCATTTTAATATATCGCTACAGTACAATTGTTGTGAATCTTATCTAGTAGGCAGAAAGTGCATTCTATATTTCACTGTAAAAATTATTAATACAAGTATAAAGAAATAAACAAATCTATTTCAACTGTGCTTTCGTCACGCCTACATTGTCAGGTATGACAATATAACATAGGTACTCGTATACCTTTCCTTCACTATGCTCATCCCCATTACATCCATTTGTTATCTACAATTCATTTAGTCTCTCTTTGCTGAAACAGTAAGGGATGAGTTGACTTTTGGAGAATGCACGATGCCGGAAACATGATAACTTTTCAACAACATAAGGACGTTTTCTTATCTCTAATTGCAAATGTATCTAATGCATGCCGTGAAAAGCTCTCCTTCCGTGTGCCATTGAAACGACAATACTTTTAACCGTACTATTTATATAACATATTGATATTCTTTCCTCACTTCATAATCTTTAATTTAGAAATAAATAATGATTTCATAAATTGAAGTGTATCGCAACATAAAATTAGTTATATTGTTCATTTGTTTAACACTTTGTCTTTTGTTATTTTTTTCTTATTTTATTATCCATAACACGAGTACAACAGTTACTATTCAATGTTGAATAATGAAACGAAAGGTGAACCTGAGTCAAGTACGCGATAAATACAAGAGCGTACCATTTAGCGCACACAGCAAACCAACTCAATTAACGAAGACGAGACTTGTGACGGAGTCGTCTCATTCCTTTATAACTCATGTTATGTCTCTTTCTAATATACAAATACTTCAACACTCAATAAAACATTTACACACAATACAGTGAAATATATATATAATACCCACAAACCGCACGTCATCATCATCATCATACACAACTCTGCATCGTGTTTAACTACTCCTCGCCACACTAAACACCCGCATCACTCATTCACTCATCCCTTAATGATATGTAAAGACTTCCGAAACATTCTTACTCCTCGCTCTCTTCTCTTCCCTTTCACTTCAAAATCTGGTCCACTACTTGAATGTTGCCGTAACTGTAATATAATACGAGTATGCTTTTATTCAACGCAGGCAGCAGTTCAAAATCATCCGTCACATCCGTCACTTCCATCACTTCCATCACTTCCATCACTTCCATCACTTCCATCACTTCCATCACTTCCATCACTTCCATCATTCAATCGCGATTATTATAAAGAGACAATTGTAAATCCTCGGAAGGAAACGGTAGAAAAGTGGATAAAATGGGCAATATGTGGAAGAGCTACTTTATGATAATATCATATAATCGCCAGTCATATTATAATATTCACTAGTCAGGCAAACATCTCCGAGTGGAGGGGGTGCCTTGTTGAAACGCAAACCGAGTATTTTGAAAGCAGGTGTGAAAGTCGTAATACTGTAATGAAACACCTTCAAGTAAACAACGCGGTCGGAGGGGATGGGGATGGGGATGACATGCCGATCGAAGTTATCGAGGTAATGGTCAATTATAGAATTGACCTTCAATTATAACATACATACTACTATATTCGCTGTCGCGATAGCTACCATACATAAAACTGTCCGCCGCACTCCCGACTCTCGGCTTAATACCATACCATATCTCGTATCCCACCTGCAGCGTGTCGTGCAGCAGCCGCTCTGGAGATCGGGAACCGGAGACCCTATTCCCATCCCTCGCCTCCTCACACGGCATCGCCTCGGGCCGATCCAATTTGTTCCCGAGGCTTAGCCCTCTTTAAATGTACAATAACATACGAGTATCCGCCGCAGAGAGAACCTTTGTTAACCGTTAAACTGACTCGGGCACATTATTCATTTTTACTATTTTGTATGTGTAACATAATTATATGTGTAACATAATTATTATTAACATATGATGTGCATCAAGTGCAAGTGCAAGTGCATATCCCATTACGGGATACTCGTATTAGAGAAACTTTTATCTTTCTATCTACGATTAATATTGAGGTTTGCCCATTTTCCGTTCAGTATCTCCGATAAATTACTAATGCCGCAACAAATTCTGAAGGTTTTGAAATATTTTAAAATCATCGCGAAATTTAATTATATCTCTGATATCTAAGGACCAACCTTTACTTCTAAAGGGAAAATATTTTGGGGAAAATGATGCAATACACAGTTGCATGTGGCACGTGGTAAAGGTGAACTGATGTAATACACAGTGGTATGTAGCAGCACGTGGTGAAGGTAAACTGATGTAATACACAGTGGCATGTGGCACTAGGTAAAGGTGAACTAAGTTCTGACTGCTCTCAGCCCCAACCCCAGAATTACGGGAGTTGTTCTGCAAATACAATACTCGCAACCTTTTCTTTCTGCTTTCTCCCTGTATACCACACGTGTAGTTTTCACGTTTACTTTTCCTTCTGCTTTCTCCCTGTATACCACACGTGTAGTTTTCACATTCACTTTTCCTTCTGCTTTCTCCCTGTATACCACACATCTAGTTCTCACATTCACTTTTCCTTCTGCTTTCTCCCTACATACCACACGTGTAGTTCTCACATTCAGTTTTACTTTGAATTGTTTTCATAATTGTGTTACGGAAAAGATTATAGATAAGAAAATGAACATGAATATAATATAATACTGCTTAGATATACTCGTATATAGTATGTTACGTATTATCATATACTCGTACTTGTATGAAAAAAGATCTAACTAAAAAAAATTGTCAAATTTAAAATACCATATCAAAATAAGATACATTGCTCGTATATCAAAATGGGTTAAATGTTCCATTCCACGCAAATCCGTATACCGTACAGAGTGTTTCCATGCTTCTTGAAACATCTATATATCTCAGGGAAGGTAGAAGAAATTGTGAGGAGGGGGTTTGGACCTCTTTTGCATGTACTATATTAGGAGACAGTTATTATATTAGATGCGATTCCTTGAAGGAGGTAATAGGACAAAATATTGTATTATATTATATTATATTGATTGAGATTGAAAACCATTTACACCATTTACACCATTCCTAATGAAGGGATATTCTCACTTTAATCATCATCATCGGTCGCATCATTTATCGGTCCATTTGTAATAATTATACGAAATACATCGTACTATACATGCGGAGTTAGTTCATTTCATTTGGAAATTTATAGTTTTCGTTTCCTCCATTATGGAAGCGATTTGACCCGATGTGCCCATACGTGTATGGACACGTTGTCCGCTTGTATCGAACTTATTCGCCTGAACGGTCTTCATTAGGTCACATCGAGAAGTCTTGCGAGCGCCTGTGTAGTGTAGTCCAATCGGAAATTCTGCTTTTCTCCAGTAGTGATTTTTGATATATCCAGTCAAGTGAGAAAACTGAAATATAAATGAGGATATCACAACTCGATCAACTCAACCGAGAAGGGAAAACATGGGAAACGAGGAAGAAGGAATAAGGCACCAATAAAACGACAGTTTCATTATGTAAGATCTCAGTGTATTCGTATCGTATCAGTGACATATAATATTATGTTATAACAAGATTTATGTGTTAGGTTGATGAAAGCTTCACAACTGGCGCTGATTTTGTACCAGTAGCCGGTGGCCGGCGGCGCGGCACTTTCACTTCACCTTTTGACATGAAACATTTGTGTGTTCACAGTGGCTGACATGATTGTGTGTTCACAGTGGCTGACATGATTGATAAATGTGGAAATCGAATGGCTATTTTTATAAATTTCATTTCTAAATATAAATTAAATAATAATTGTTTTGTTTTGAACTGCACTAATTAATATTCTGTTTTATCAATGTATATTATAAACCTTATTTCTTTTTCATGTGACATCACATCGCAGCATTCAATAACATCAGCCGTTGAAGACATTACATCGAACGTTACATTTATTCGTAAATAACCCCAGCGGCCACGGCCGACGGGACATGGCATGCGAGTATTATCTGTCGCATGCTTGATATTATATTGGTTGGCATTCATGATTCTGACGATATCTTTTCATTTAGTTAAGAGTGCGAGGAAACATTTCTTTAAATATCTAATATAAATGAAGGTAAAATAACTCGTAGAATAAAAAAATTATATTCATTTGAAATGACATATACATTATAATATATATATAAATATATATATTTATATATATATATATATATATATATATATATATATATATATATATATATATATATATATATATATATATATATATATATATATATATATATATATATATATATATATATATATATATATATATATATATATATATATATATATATATATATATATATATATATATATATATATATATATATATATATATATATATATATATATATGACATCATTTTACAACATTAAATTCCCCGCACGCTGGACCAAAAACTAATCGATAATACATCGCCAGGCTGCAACAGTGTGGGACCTTTTTTACTGAATTATGATCATTCATTATACAAACTGCATTTAAAATGTTTTGAATGAAATAAAACACAAATATATCGAACAGAAGCTAACTGTTTCTCCACCCTTTACTGAACAGTCGAGCACTCTAGGATAAGATATCTGTGCCGGAGGCTGTTGGGAATTTTTAAGGAATGTTAATAATCATTTTAAACCCAGCCCGAGTATAACAATATGTTTTTTTTGCAAATGAGCTATGTCGATAGACATATCGAAATACAGGCATTAAAATATGATCAATCTGACATTATTTAAAAAATCATCCATCCTGGAAGGATGGGCTAAATCCGTCACAGTTCTCGGACCTCGGGGACGTGAACAGTCACGCTGCGTTCGTCAATTGTGGTACGAGTATATCTCGTGTTTCCAATTGTGGTACGAGTATATCTCGTGTTTCCGGTAAATATAACACAACATCTCTCAGGCCACCACACCCCGCGCCTGTACAGGTTGCCAAGCAACATCAGAAGAAATGTGGCTCCACTGTTAAATGACCTACAATAACCGGTGTGAAGTGTACTTAGGCAACTCTCTACTTACAATCAAATTCTTATTATAATTTACAATATTTACATTAATATACACAAAATTCTCGTCGTTTAACAATTTCTTTGACAATACTCCGCTTTACCTTATAGATTATATTCATATAAGTAACGTATCATAATGGATCGTGACTCTCGCCAAGACTCAGCATCGGCAATGTGCAGTCCAATTTTACAGATCAAGTATTCTATTATAATTTGTATCCCACTAGTATAGTATGTTATGCACTCGTAATATTGTGTATTGTATTGTATTGTAACACCTGACGGCCGCGTCGGGCGCAGAGTCGCTCGATTCACGAATATAAATATTCCAGAAAGCCCATCCTGTTATTAAGTATCCCAATATTGTGTATTGTATTGTAACACCTAACGGTCGCGGCGTCGGGCGCAGAGTCGCTCGATTCACGAATATAAATATTCCAGAAAGCCCATCCTGTTATTAAGTATCCCAATATTGTGTATTGTATTGTAACACCTAACGGTCGCGGCGTCGGGCGCAGAGTCGCTCGATTCACGAATATAAATATTCCAGAAAGCCCATCCTGTTATTAAGTATCCCAATATTGTGTATTGTATTGTAACACCTAACGGTCGCGGCGTCGGGCGCAGAGTCGCTCGATTCACGAATATAAATATTCCAGAAAGCCCATCCTGTTATTAAGTATCCCAAAATTCGAAACTGATTCGTTATAATTTAAGAACTAAATCATCACACGTGAAAATGGGCTCGTATTTTTTTTACTTTTTAAACGTTTCAAGATCGTGCATGCATCGTGTATCACGTATCGTTTGAGAATATTTCTGTCGGAGAGGTTCCATGCCCTCCCCTCTCCATTGAGAGATGACACACCGTGAAGAAAGCATTTTTGGACTGAATCGGGTCACTAACCGTCACTTTAGAAGTATAATTAATTTATCTCAAATGCAAGTTTACATGTTTACCTCTGGACAAGCCGCCTGGACAAGCTACGGGTATGTTAACATGTACATACCAAGCACGTATAGAGCCCGGAATATTCTGGTTCGCCAACAAGTAAACTACTTAAAACGGTACATCTTTGTACTCCTCGGTTCAAAGCAAAGAGTATAATGACAAGAGATGACAAGATGCGAGACAAGATTAGAGGGATTCTAGATTAAGAAAAACAAATCAATTAAAAAAAACAGCGTAACTTGGAGTTTATCATCTCCAATCTATTATATCATCTCCAATCTATTATATCATCTCCAATCTAATTATATCATCTCCAATCTATTTTATCATCTCCAATCTATTATATCATCTCCAATCTATTATATCATCTCCAATCTATTTTATCATCTCCAATATATTATATCATCTCCAATACGGAATTATTTCCATTCAAAATCTTGTCTCGAGAAAGCCTTCGCTCGATTATATTCACGTGCATCAGGAATTGATTTCAGACAATTTAAATTGGTATGGTTGCGTAGTTTTATACAATTTCTCCTACGAAAACAAATTCATTCCACTTACTTTCTTAGTTACGAATTTCGATATAACATGAAGAAAATTCGCTCTCAGACTTACATATTAAAATTAAAATAAAGTTCCCATTAAAAATAACAATACAGTTCATAACCGTGTGTTGTAAAAATGTAAGCACTTAACACCGGAACGGAACGTTACGTTAGAAGTTTGTCAATGCTGAAGGAGTCGTGCACTGGACGCTTCAGTCGGAGTCCTTACTGAGGCTGTTGGGGCTGCCGCGCGGGTCGGAAGGCGGAGCGCCCCCGCCCCCGACCGGGCCCGGTGTGGGTGGACGGTGCAGCGCCTGGAAAGCGAGCGGCGGCAGCAGCGGCAGCCCGTGCAGGCCGCGCAGCCCCTGCAGCCCGTGCAGCAGCGCGGCGGAGTGCTCGCGCGCGCGCCGCCTCAGCTCGGCCACGCTGGAAGAGCGCTGGTCTCCGCCGCCGGTGCCCCCGCCGCCCCCTGCGCCACTCGCCGGGGGTGGAGATCCACCGAGCCCCGGCACTAATGACAGCGGCTTCATGGGGCAGCAAGAGCACAGTCCTGGAAATCCTGGAACATTATGCATTCAGTTTTAGAAATTGTTTTTGTTTCAGTTCCAACAGTTTATACAGCATATCGAACTATTAATCGTGATTAAAGGCTCAGGGCATAGACTCGAGTTTATAACATATGCTTTGTCTATAGAGTATTTTAATTCATTACTATTCGTATTTATATCATCTACAATAAATAATGTTCAACTTGGTCAAAAACGTTTACTATAAAATACGAGTATATAAATAATTGATCCCAAATCAAATCCCCGTAGCAATTTTAGTTAACTGTACTACATAGCGTACCTGTAGCAATGGTAGTTAACTGTACTGCATAACATACCTGTAGCAATGGTAGTTAACTGTACTACATAGCATACCTGTAGCAATGGTAATTAACTGTACTACATAGCATACCTGTAGCAATGGTAGTTAACTGTACTGCATAACATACCTGTAGCAATGGTAGTTAACTGTACTACATAGCATACCTGTAGCAATGGTAATTAACTGTACTACATAGCATACCTGTAGCAATGATAGTTAACTGTACTACATAGCATACCTGTTGCAATGGTAATTAACAATTTAGAAACAAGATTATCTCAAGCGAGCGAACGTATAAGCTGGAGATGTGGAGATGTAAAATAGCCTGAGAATGAAACCATTCCTGCTTCAAGTCAAACAGGAGTTGTTCTGTTCTCATTGTACAATTATTTTCCTGTGCCACAAATCATCCATTTTAAACATTGACCGATGCAACATTATTTGGCGGCAGCTTTAATCAGGAGTTTTAAAAATATACTCGAGGGTTATTAATAACCAGCTCGGTTTGATTTATGAATCATAATTATTATGATGTCGCAATAATCTATTTATAGCAGTGTGCGAAAATATCAGAAGCAGCAATACCGGCGCTACTACAATAGCTTGATGAAAAGGTCTCTGCTTTGTCATCCTAGTTTTAAAATTTCCAGACACCATTTATTTGGTTGCGCTTACGTTGTGAGTTGCGTTTTATAAATTTAAAGACAAAACGCTCTTGACTTGACAAAACTTGTACATACAAAGTGCTCCGTAAATTATGTGTTTTTGTGTGCAGCCCTCAGGCTGCACGCGATGTCACAGCGTCCGATGTTAGATAATGCCATCTAATCGTTGTAGTTACTGCGACTAGAGATCGTATAATATAATATAATATAACAATAACAATGAAAACCGTTTCGAAGATGTTCCCCGTCCCCGTGCTCTCACGGCTCACCCTGTACCCTGTCACTGTCACTGAGTCTAGTTGAATCTCTGCCTCCGTTTTTCCGCAGTTTCTTTTTAAATCAAAGGACTTTGGAATTCAATTCTTCCAGTTCGAATTGTTGGAGTCGACTAACGCAGCTGGCAGGGCAGGAGTGGGGGTGGGAGTGAAGGCGCCACTCTCCCCTCCTCCTTCCGCACCCCCTCCCCTTCCCGCCCCCTCAGATATTTATGGCGCCCGCCGCCGGTGCCTCCTCCACTCTAAGCAGATGAAAATGTAACCTAACTCCGCATAAATTGCCCTTATTTATTTCCGTTGCCACCCTCAATACACACACTTTTCTATTTACTTTAATACCTACATAATATACTCGTAAATGTAAATCCGCGTGCAGCTGAAAGGCTTCTCAGACAATCTTAAAATATCTCTAATGTAAAAAAGATTCAGTCTCATTCTGCACTGAATATATCCGTCTCATATAACCGTTTGAATATTTACAGTATATTTAACTGGTAAATGAATCCTGAACTTACAATATTTTAGTGATGAATTTACCCGATGGACGATTGATCTGCTAATATAATATAATATAATATAATATAATATAATATAATATAATATAATATAATATAATATAATATAATATAATATAATATAATATAATATAATATAATATAATATAATATAATATAATATAATATAATATAATATAATATAATATAATATAATATAATATAATATAATATAATATAATATAATATAATATAATATAATATAATATAATATAATATAATATAATATAATATAATATAATATAATATAATATAATATAATATAATATAATATAATATAATATAATATAATATAATATAATATAATATAATATAATATAATATAATATAATATAATATAATATAATATAATATAATATAATATAATATAATATAATATAATATAATATAATATAATATAATATAATATAATATAATATAATATAATATAATATAATATAATATAATATAATATAATATAATATAATATAATATAATATAATATAATATAATATAATATAATATAATATAATATAATATAATATAATATAATATAATATAATATAATATAATATAATATAATATAATATAATATAATATAATATAATATAATATAATATAATATAATATAATATAATATAATATAATATAATATAATATAATATAATATAATATAATATAATATAATATAATATAATATAATATAATATAATATAATATAATATAATATAATATAATATAATATAATATAATATAATATAATATAATATAATATAATATAATATAATATAATATAATATAATATAATATAATATAATATAATATAATATAATATAATATAATATAATATAATATAATATAATATAATATAATATAATATAATATAATATAATATAATATAATATAATATAATATAATATAATATAATATAATATAATATAATATAATATAATATAATATAATATAATATAATATAATATAATATAATATAATATAATATAATATAATATAATATAATATAATATAATATAATATAATATAATATAATATAATATAATATAATATAATATAATATAATATAATATAATATAATATAATATAATATAATATAATATAATATAATATAATATAATATAATATAATATAATATAATATAATATAATATAATATAATATAATATAATATAATATAATATAATATAATATAATATAATATAATATAATATAATATAATATAATATAATATAATATAATATAATATAATATAATATAATATAATATAATATAATATAATATAATATAATATAATATAATATAATATAATATAATATAATATAATATAATATAATATAATATAATATAATATAATATAATATAATATATAGCACATTCCCTCGCAGTCAGTTTCGGAAACCGTCCAACAACACGAATGAGACAATACAATACGAGAATCTCACAGATCGAGGAGCTGACATATGTTAATACTACTCAAGATTGAAACAAACTATTGTCCATAAGTTGGCCTAGCCACCGACCGAAAAAAAACAATTAAATGTCGATACGAAGCTCACAGATCAATATAATATAATATAATATAATATAATATAATATAATATAATATAATATAATATAATATAATATAATATAATATAATATAATATAATATAATATAATATAATATAATATAATATAATATAATATAATATAATATAATATAATATAATATAATATAATATAATATATAGCACATTCCCTCGCAGTCAGTTTCGGAAACCGTCCAACAACACGAATGAGACAATACAATACGAGAATCTCACAGATCGAGGAGCTGACATATGTTAATACTACTCAAGATTGAAACAAACTATTGTCCATAAGTTGGCCTAGCCACCGACCGAAAAAAAACAATTAAATGTCGATACGAAGCTCACAGATCAATCCAGTTCTCATAGGTTTATAAAAAAGCTTAACAGTCTACAAAACAAACGGAAACGATTACGAGGAATCTCACAGTACTTGAGAAGCATTGCCATTCAAAATTTCATCCAACACTAGTTTCATGCAATACTAACCAAAAGCAGACACAAGACACTTCCAGGAGAGACTACAATAACACTCATTATGCACACGACTATCGCATCCAGATGTTGTTCCAACACTCGGAGTTCTAAACATCACGAGACAGTAAATGACAGCAGTCTTGAGAAGCAGCAGTCTTGTCAATTAATATTCAAGAGTTAACAGAAAGAAGTAGAAACTGTTGCATTATATCTTGACCATTAAGTATACTCAAAAAATCTACAACAAAGAGAGAGAGAGAGAGAGAGAGAGAGAGAAACGGTAAAGACAGCTCCTGGCGGTTTAACAAAACATTAGCAGTGGCGGGAGATTCCGGCCTGAAACGTTTAATCCGTGGCATATATAGTACATATTTCCAGTCAGTGCCCACTTTATACGGCTGATTGCCATTAAATGTTATCGATGTGTGAGTTCCCACGCCTTGCCGCACGCGCACTCCGGCCCGGACGTAAAGCCACCAATCGGGTTTATAGATGCAATAAAAATATTCTTAGCGAATAAACATATTTCACTGAGTAGGCACTCGCAATATTTTACGAGCATCGACATTCAGCGCGCCTTCCGGCCTCCTACCAGACCTTTCCCGCCCATCCCTCACCACGCATACCGCCCATTCGCCATCACTAGTCACATTGAAAATCCATTGCTGTTTTAAGACATCGAAACTGGGGGAAATAAAATGTAAGTCAAGTGGCTACACATATACGAGTATGTTAGGGTAGTAATAAATGTCATTTTAAACAGAACTCAGGAAATACGAGTATATCATAAGTGGTTACTCAGTGATGCCGAGGTGCAATTGTGATGCCCACACGCCCTTCAATCGCGAGGAGGGGATCAGCGGCCGCTGCTCTCGAACCTCGAACCGGGCACTCTCTCGAACCGATGTCGGAGAACTAACCAACTCATTGTTCACACAATTTGAAATACAAATAGATTTATTGTTCGGAGATTTAATGTTTGCTACACAGAATACTTCCCAAATTTTAAATATAAATTAGCCCCATCCAAAAATGTGAATCTGTCGTGTCTTCCGTTCTCTCCCCCCTACCTAAGATGGCGGATAGTCGTCAAGTGCTGCCGTCACCTCGGGAACAGCGAGCCCGGGGCAGGTGTTCAGTGACTATGTGTACGTTGTTTACATGTGCTAGTGCTTCCACTGTGATCTATATTGATAATCATTTTTTTATTCGTTCAAGTGAATTGATCCATAACATAAATTGAGTATTAATGCCTAATTGATCCATAACATATATTGAGTATTAATGCCTAATTGTGCAGTCTTTGGTTGTAACAATTGGACCAGAAAATCTAAATGAACTATGATAGTATTACATGTTATTACTTTTTTCCTAAGAACGGTGATTTAGCGCGACAATGGCTCAACGCTTGTTGTCGTGACGACCGTGTAAATTTAAAAAAAATGCTGGAATACGCTCCCAGCACTTCAAAAAAGACCCCATTAAAGCACAGATTGTTTCAGTACTTCCCCATATGTTTGATGCAGAACTCTCTTTGAATCTCCCGAAATCGAAAGACGTGGTTGTCCCTTCAGCAAGATAAAGATAGCGGCGATCTGAGCAAAAAGCGAAAAAGGCCATTATTTATGGTGTTTTGAAGGAGTCTAGTAAAGATCTAGTAGAGATTCAAACGGACCATTTAATGACAGTAAAGACAATAATACAGAAAAGGGCAGCGAAGTGCAAAATATGGTAAATGGATGGAAATGTAGAAAAAAATATGAAGTTAAAAATAGAGGTGAAAGAGCTACAAGAAAAAGCTGATAATCTACAAGTCTGACCATCTACAAATCTCTTACACTGTAACATACTCTCTGCGAGTATGTTACTGTGTAATATGAGAATAAGAAATATACCAGTATATTACAGTATAATAAATGTAATAAGAAATATACGAGTATATCACAGTGTAATAAATGTAATGATAATAAGAAATATACGAGTATATTACAGTGTAATAAATGTAATGAGAATAAGAAATATACGAGTATATCACAGTGTAATAAATGTAATGATAATAAGAAATATGCGAGTATATTACAGTGTAATAAATGTAATGAGAATAAGAAATATACGAGTATATCACAGTGTAATAAATGTAATGATAATAAGAAATATACGAGTATATTACAGTGTAATAAATGTAATGAGAATAAGAAATATACGAGTATATTACAGTGTAATAAATGTAATCAGAATAAGAAATATACGAGTATATTACAGTGTAATAAATGTAATGAAAATAAGAAATATACGAGTATATTACAGTGTAATAAATGTAATGAGAATAAGAAATATACGAGTATATCACAGTGTAATAAATGTAATGATAATAAGAAATATGCGAGTATATTACAGTGTAATAAATGTAATGAGAATAAGAAATATACGAGTATATCACAGTGTAATAAATGTAATGATAATAAGAAATATACGAGTATATTACAGTGTAATAAATGTAATGAGAATAAGAAATATACGAGTATATTACAGTGTAATAAATGTAATCAGAATAAGAAATATACTAGTATATTACAGTGTGATAAATGTAATGAGAATAAGAGTATATTACAGTGTAATACACATATTTTTTGCAAAGTATATTTATTCTGCTCTAATATTTTTTTCTCAATACTCAAAATAAATAAGACATTTTCACTTAGTTTTCATGAAATAAGAATGTGATTTTTATTATTTTTCAATGGAAAATGTGATTTTTAATATTTTTAATCAATGGTGGTGATTACTAATGGCACTGCAAAATTAAAAATTATTTTAAAATTTAATAAATGAATGTAATTCAATACTGGTAATACTGGCAATAAGAAGTCAATCATTTTCCAAGAAATCTCTTTTGTGTCAAATTTTAATAGTAAATAGTTATTTTAATGTTTTTTCCACTGCCGCTCAATTTACAAAGCTTGCGACCTGATCATAAAGGAGCGCATTTTACATTTTTACATTCTTAACATATCGTATAGAGTCTCTGAGTAACCATCCCGAAACTTGGCACAGTTTGTCCAGCGGTGCTGCAGAGTCTGGGTAACCATCCCGAAACATGACGCAGTTTGTCCAGCGGTGCTGCAGAGTCTGAGTAACCATCCCGAAACTTGGCGCAGTTTGTCCAGCGGTGCTGCAGAGTCTGGGTAACCATCCCGAAACTTGACGCAGTTTGTCCAGCGGTGCTGCAGTCTGGGTAACCATCCCGAAACTTGACGCAGTTTGTTTGTCACTAGGCATTTCTGTCTTTAACTTGGGAACCGGTAAAAATCAGGCTCAGTCACATCATGGAAATAAAACGGATGGAGTTGTTGAATATTACGAGTACTTCGGTTCGTTACTTTTTATTTCGCCTTAGAAACGACTCTTTTCATGGATACTTTCTTTATCCCTACTTAGCACGTCATTATATACGAGTTCTCGTAATTAGTTCAATATTTATTCAGTCAGTTCAAAAGGTGAGATAACTGATTTGATATACTCGTACTCGTACCCTGACCATCTTAGAGTTGGGAATCCGTGTGCAGACTTTGCATTTAACGGTTGTAGAAAGGGACACTTGGCTTCCGTTGTTTAACATGGGATGTAGATAAGATAAGACGAGCATAATGAGTGGTCTGTTTCGATTCAACCAGTATTGAAAAATTTGCGTGCAAGTCAGATTTTGATGAATTTTTGAATAAAACGCATCATCCATCTTGCAGATTTGAATAAAACGCATCATCCATCTTGCAGATTTTTCATTTATATTTTTCTCCCTTGTGGTAAGGAACTCTCATCGACCAGAGCTTCTCGCGACCTTAACGAGTAATCTTATTGTGTAATACATCTATAATTGACAATTTTCCGATAGAATATCGAGTAAGTATCGATAATATCTGATGTCGAAGCACTTTTTCGGTGATGTCTTCTTCGAAAGTCATCTTTCAAATATATACGATCGTCCAACACACTTACCACCTGTTTACATATTCCCATAGCTTTTCAATAAAAATATTTATCGTTGCACAGTGTACAGTCTAATTGTATCCATTTGAAGAAGTACTCACAAAGATGGATTCACCGAGATGTACATTTGGAAGTGGTTCTACAGTTATGGCATTGCGTCAAATTAAATTTAGCGTTTGTGTAATTTGTGGACAGAAACCGAAACCGGTCTGTTATAAACTGTCAGTTGACCATAACTCGCTACTGGAAATGGTGGAAAGGGTGGAAATAGTAATATGAAGAGACTCACCTTTGAGTGGCGGGAAGAGCGGCTGGCTGAAATGCGGCAGTGCGGAGAGATGCGGCGGGAAGAAGAGCGGCGGTGCGGGGCGGGAGCCGTCCAGCGCGCGAAACCCTCCGCTGCAACACCAATATCTGGGGTCATTAAACGGAAACAGGCGATGCAATGCGGCAGCAGGGCACAGTGCAGCTGCAGCTGCCGGTGTCCAGGCACCGAAGACGCCGGACAGAGACACCGGAGCTGCGCGTATAAGGACGAAGATAACGTCTTCAGCAGTCGTACCGCGGGCAACTGAGCACTCTTCGGATAGATATACTCGTATACAGGCTGTATCTCTGTTTACACATAATAAAGCGACGTTTCTACGCTTTCTGTACCAGCCTCATAGGACGTGTTATCCTGCCTCATTACTTACTCAAAATCAGTGGTTCTTAACCTGGGATGCAGGGGTGCCCCTGGGGGTGCGATCCTCGAAGCTGAGTTTAGTACCTACGAGTAACATAGATACGAGTGCACACACCTTTTATCTTCGTGATACAATTAAGCGTGTTATATTGTATTTGCGCTTTAATCACAATACAGTATTAAAGTACATATAATTGACAAACATGGAAAACGTGAACAATAACGAATAATTCATTTTTGTGACAAACATTTTATATACTGGTAACATATGTGTATTTACGCTTTTATACTACTCGTAGTAACTTGTTACTCGTATATCGTGATGTACTCGTACTGTTATCAGTACTGGTTTACGTGTATAGATGACAGTGGAGTTACTGGAAATATTATAAAGTTTCGATGGGCGGGTTGATCGAGCGTATGCACATTTCAATGTTTTCCTTTCATTTTGTATGTTTAGGCCATTGATCGCCTGAGCCTTAACCTGTCTCAAGTTTGTATTGTACACATATGGTATGTGTGGAGGGTGGTACGCATGTGCGCACTGGATTTTGATATTTTTTTGTACATGATTTTTAAAAGTGTTTATAGATTCTGTGACAAGTATTTTTAATATATTCACGGGCACTAATTTTTTCAATGGCCGATAAAATAGACCACACATCGTAATAAAATCAAATTATAATAAATAAAATAATAATTCCAATGTTGTCATGTACAGATTTTTTAGTGGGAATGCGAGAAGTTAAGTTAAGGGGTGTCAGCAGCTGATAAGGTTAAGAACCACCGCTCTAAATAAACATATCTGCAAGAACATTTCACGCAATATAGCTGATGGCAAAGGTCCAATAACAGGCAGGCCCATGTGTGGACTGGTGTCTGGACACCAGTGGGTGTTGAGTATCACTATGCTAATTAAAAGCTAAACATTTCTATACAAAAGATATGCTTCAACCCTTTATGTATTTACGAAACATTCACAGAAAAAACCTTCTTAACACATAAAATACAATATAAATAACATTAATAATTATCCAGAATAGCAATCAATAAACTGGATTTGGAGACACGAAAATACAATTGAAATAACATGAATAATTATCAAGAATAGCAATCAATAAACTGGACTTGGAGACACGAAAATACAATATAAACAACATGAATAATTATCAAGAATAGCAATCAATAAACTGGATTTGGAGACACGAAAATACAATAGAAATAACATGAATAATCAAGTAGAGTAAAAATTAACAAACTGGGCTTGGGGGCACGTAAATACTCGTACAATAGAAATAACATGAATAATTATGTTAAGTAGAATAGCAATCAACAAACTGGGCTTGGGGACACGTAAATATTATAATTAGTACAAAACACGTTAAATGCAACAAAGTTTCCATAATAATTCCAACAGAAGTAATGTGACTGACGTGACTCGACTTTGTAACAGATATTTCCAGAAAGTTCCGACTTATTGACGATGATAACTTGATGCGAATAAGTACGAGACGAGTATGCGCCGTGAACAATAGACAAACAGATTCCAATCGTAAGAACTGAAGCTTTGATTAAATCCTTCGGAAGAGCCATCGCATCGCTTCGGTAAAACCATTATACGGAATGATCCCCCTCGTCTTCATCGAGGACGAGGTGCTCAGGGCCGGCCCCAGGTGCTGGGCGGGGCGGGACGGGACGGGCGCGTGTCGACACTTCTGGCGGACGGCAGCGAGCGTTCCAGGATCGGGATTAAATATTCATTAACGAGAACTGTAATTATTTATTAAATAAGGGAATTCGGTAAATTTTCATTAAGATGACAAGAAACGCTCGCTGTGGATGTAACGCCTCGCTGCGGCAGCTGCCGCCCGCTATAAATTATGCAATAACAATTAGTTTTAATTATCCGCTAAGACATGACAGATTAAATATGACAACGGCAAATTCGGTAACGGGTAGGTCCGACATCCCCCACTCTCGTCTCTAGTCTCTATCCACCCGTCCATCAAGATCTGGAAAGAGGAGGCCGGCGGAGGGCAGCGGCCAGCCCGACCACTCTCCTAGACGAGCCATCCCGCGTGAGTACATATCAGGGACATAACACTGCGATATTGCCATAGTTACACACACTCGTAACATAACATGCTCGTATATCATACTTTGAGACTGTAAACGATTTAGGCAACTCGCTAGGATGTTGAACTTCATGTCTTAAGTCGCTTCGTAACTATTGTATAATTTCTGCGCTGCGCTGCGAGTCATTTACCTTAATTTTATCGTCGCTACTACGAGTATTCTTTCACGCTCGTGTGTGTCGCCACCGGAAGAAGAATCTCTTTGTGTAACTCCTTATTCGTCACTAAGTGACGTCGCTTTCATAAAAAATAAAGTGATCGATTTTCAGAGTGTAAATCGCGCAAGTGTAGGATGGGGACTCGTTTGTCCCCTATAACAGCGTGAGTGGTTGAAGAACAGAACTGAACTGAATTGTAATAGATTAAGAATCAAATGCCAAATACCAATGGATGTCAAATTCATGTACCATTTGTTTCCATGCAAGCCTATGAACACCATCCCGGTCGGTTCGAATCAATAAGGCTATAAGATTATCACATACAACTAAAATGTATACATCGTTAAACGTCTGACTTGAATCATTTCATAAGATTAGTGAGGGTACAATTTAAAAGACGATGGGAGGAAGATGTGTGAAAATGGGAGGGAGATGTGTGAAAATGAGTGAAATAAATGTATTACATATGTAACATATCAAATGAGTGTGTGGACTTCTGTATGCTGATGATGTTACATGGTTATATGCTACTTGTCTAAATTGAAGGTGGTTTAAGAGATACTCGTATGACAAATGAGCTGTAAAAGAGATACCTTGCAAAAGGTTTAAAAACAAATGTAGCGAAATGAAAGGTTACGAGTATTGCATATAGTACGAATAGGTACTGAAAGGTTACGAGTATTGCATATAGTACGAGTAGGTACTGAAATGTTACGAGTATTGCATATAGTACGAGTAGGTACTGAAAGTTTACGAGTATTGCATATAGTACGAGTAGGTACTGAAAGAGAGGTGTGGTAAAACGTGTGTGCGATTTATGGGTAAACTGATTGGTCTGTTTACGTATGATGGGCGAGTTGAAAAGGACGTTGAAAGAAGGATAGTGGTAGGGAATAAGGTAAACGGAGCACTTCATTTAATATTCAACGACCGCACTATATTAAAAGTAGCAAAAAATACAATACATAATTAGTGTATTGGTGGCCACCTTGATATTAGGAAGTGAAATTTGGATTTAGCAATATATGGATAAACGTAAGATTAATGCTTTGGAGGGTCAATGTATGAAAAAAAGCGGAAAAAAAATGAATGCATACATAAAATCAATGTTTAAAGTAAGATAAAGAAAGGAGATGTAAGATAGTTTACACATGTGAACAGAATGAATGGTAAAGATAGTAGATGCGTCAGAAGTGTAAAGTGTGCGTAGAAGAGGTAGATTAGAGCAAATAGACTAGTTTTTAAAAATGTGGAGCTAACGAGCCAGATTTAAAGCAAAAAGTAAACTGAGAAGTATGAATTATAGAAGATTGTGCATGATGTGATGTGTAAAGATATGACAGTGGGATTTTGTCTAAGGTCACAAAGTGAAGGCGTGTTAACTGTCACTCGAGAGAAATTCCACTTTTTTCACTAACTATTTTGAAGGATCAATATGGATATGGAGGGCGGTAATACGGTAATACGAAGGAACTGGTGGAGTTCTTTAGAGTTGAAATGGCGTCATTTGAGAAGCGGGTCCGTCGAACTGAAGATGGCGTCCATTCTCCCGATCTAACCTCACTAATGGGGAATTTCATGAGGTTAAAGGAACAAATTATGACCCCCATGAAGAAGAATGTGCTTAATATCCAACGGGATCTTCCCTCCCGGATCGCCAGTCTCGAGACAGGGCGCGAAAGAAGAATGTGCTTAATATCCAACGGGATCTTCCCTCCCGGATCGCCAGTCTCGAGACAGGGGCGCGAAAGAAGAATGTGCTTAATATCCAACGGGATCTTCCCTCCCGGATCGCCAGTCTCGAGACAGGGCGCGAAAGAAGAATGTGCTTAATATCCAACGGGATCTTCCCTCCCGGATCGCCAGTCTCGAGACAAGGGCGCGAAAGAAGAATGTGCTTAATATCCAACGGGATCTTCCCTCCCGGATCGCCAGTCTCGAGACAGGGGCGCGAAAGAAGAATGTGCTTAATATCCAACGGGATCTTCCCTCCCGGATCGCCAGTCTCGAGACAGGGCGCGAAAGAAGAATGTGCTTAATATCCAACGGGATCTTCCCTCCTGGATCGCCAGTCTCGAGACAGGGGCGCGAAAGAAGAATGTGCTTAATATCCAACGGGATGTTCCCTCCCGGATCGCCAGTCTCGAGACAGGGGCGCGAAAGAACACTTTTCTGATCCATGGGATCAAGGAGTCTGAGGTTGTCTCGCCTAAGGAGGCGATCATAGACTACGCTCGACTTAATCTGGATGTGGAGCTCAGCGAGAGCGACACCGTCAGCTGTTGTCGCTTGAGACGGGGAACAACGGGTGAGCGCCTCATTGAAGTAAATTTATATAATCCGTTGAGGCAGCGAGAGATGTTTAACAAAAAGAAAAGCCTCGAGGGGAGGGGGAGGAGATAATCATTGCCGGGTCCTTGACCCCGAGCCGCTGTACGGCTCGCAGATCGTTTCCTTCGCGACCAGATATGGAAGAATTATATTATACTCGTAGTTCGCCACCGCGACAAAACTTTTCATCTCACAGACATGCAGGAGCGGCGAGATATTAAAAGAGCGAGCAGTCTCCTTGGATAGGGAAACCCAGGCAAGACCAACAAGACAGAGCCATAAGAGGGGAACACCTATACTTCTTTTGTCCCTCCTGATCCCAGGCAAGACCAACGAGACAGAGCTCTAAGAGGGGAACACCGATACTTCTCTTGTCTCTCCTGATCCCAAATGATACGTGCTCTCTGTGGTTTTTTTCTTATTAGTTTTAAATTTGTGTAACAAAGTGTCAAACTTTCAACTTTTGTGTTGTGACTGCGTGAGTGTTGCCGTTTTATTGAAAGTGCGTTTTCATTGTGGCAATATTCGCGCTCTGTACATGCCTGACATTCTTTATAGCAAGATCAAATGTCAGAGATTCACGACCATTATTCAAGAAGAAGAAGAAATGTGCGAGATTCGTTTGACTTTTTATTGTTTTTCATTTATTCTTTGTTTTTTTTTTAAATATGTCCAACTTGTATCCAACGTTTGTAAAAGTGGGTATCAGCCTGGTTTTCCCTTTTAGTCTCTTAAACATATTTCTGGTTAGTTATAAAATATTAAATAAACCCACAAGATTGTACTGTATACAACGAATACAATAAAATACAATAGTCACAGAGAACTCACTTTGCTTTGGAATACGAGTATATCACAGAATAGTTCCCCAAAATAAAGTTTTAGTCGACAGAGGGAGGCGCAGTTTTGCCCATCCCCAATTGTGCTTACTCTTCTTAACGTGGAGGAACGCTTCGTAATGGGCTCCAAAGCTAGGGATATCTGATAAAAATGAATATACTCGTAAGTACCGAGATAGGATAGTCATACCTAATATGTACCGGTGATGTATTGTATTATGTTATATACGAAGTATTATAATACGCTAGGTCCACAATTCCGTGCACACAACAATCTCCGTGGCGAATGTTCAATTCGCAATAACGCGCCGTCTCGTTCACATTACTTCAAATATCCCTTATTTTATTTATAAAAGTCAGATTATAAGCCGATTCGCTAACCGGAGGCAGAGGTTTATAAGCTGCCTCGGAATTTTCTTAACTAACCCTATCAGACTATATCATTATAAGCTTTATGTCTGACTTAACATAGCCCCATTTGACTATGTCATTATAATCTATGTCTGACTTAACATAGACTGGGGCCAATGGGGTGGGGATAGATGGGAAACACATATCTTTCATGATTGACATTTCGGTTTTAATCTTACTTTCAGACATTTTTTTTATCGGAATTTATTTTACAGCGCTTATAAACTGATTTGATGATTTAACGTACTCAAAATTGTTTATTTTATTATAATTTAAATACTAATATCTGAAAATTATATAAAAACTCGAATATTTCAATATACACCAAGTCCACTCGAATATATCAATATACACCAAGTCCACTCGAATATATCAATATACACTAAGTCCACTCGAATATATCAATATACACTAAGTCCACTCGAATATATCAATATACACTAAGTCCACTCGAATATATCAATATACACCAAGTCCACTCGAATATATCAATATACACTAAGTCCACTCGAATATATCAATATACACTAAGTCCACTCGAATATATCAATATACACTAAGTCCACTCGAATATATCAATATACACCAAGTCCACTCGAATATATCAATATACACCAAGTCCACTCGTCACCATATTTTTTTCATTTATTTTTTTGGAAATATTTTCTGCAGTATCCGGGCAGATATCTATTGTAGATTATTATTTAGGCTAACAAATAAAAACTATGAAGCTGGTATAGAAAATCCTGGGGCAGTTTCCGCATGGACCAGTTTCCTCATCCAGGCGGCGGATTCAGGGATGCAAGATGCAGGATGGCCAGCGTAAGACTCCGGTGGCCGTGCGTCTCTCCCCGGGGCCGAGCACTCAACGATGCTGTTTCTAGCGCCACCGTCTAAATAATTAAGTCGCGCTTCCACCCCCCCCTCCCCCCCTCATAGTCTTGCCTGGCCGCGGCGGTACTAAGACCTCTAATAATGCGATTACGGCGCGCGGACACTTAGTGCCGGACCCTGCACCTCCCCCTCCCCCTCCCCATCCCCATTGTACTCCCAGTCCGTACATGTGTACTCCAATCTTACGAGTAATCGTACTACAATCTTACAAGTAACAGAGTTTAAGGGATGACCGAATAAACACCGAAACTTGAAAAATATACTCTAATCATAAGCCCTTTATTTGGATCTGGTTTCATGAATAACTTTATGCGTCACAGAAATTAGGAAATTTATTTTTAAATTGTTTGTGAAATTATAATTGCATTTCATTGTAACGTATTGTAATATATCAATTGTGTTTTGTCATTGCTTGTGACTATATACCTGCACATATTGTAATCAAACGTTCCTTAGGCGTGGCCTTCGCAAGTAATCACTGTAGAAGACCGGGCACCCCCTACGCGCGGACACCACGTGGTATACGTGGTGCTTGCAAGCCGTGAGCCGTCACACACGGTCTAATCATGAGGCTTACGATAAGCGATGGGCTGCACATAAGCAACGGAAAGAATATATTCTCATCTGCTGGAACGTCTACTGTGTTTTTATTTCGACAAACTTCTCCCTGCCAAAGAGAAATCTCTTCACTCTCTGTTCTTCACTGAAAACGCAAGAAGCAAACCGAAATCTCCGAAGATCGAGCGACAGCCATCCATTTATGTTATTCTACAGTCTTTGTACCGGTGCTGTACTCGTACAACAATACAACAGAAGACGGTTGATCGAAAGAAATATCTACCTCGCAATCGACGCACTCGTGTGTGCCGTGTAATGCTCATGAACTGCTAAACACGATTGAATTTCCGAATTGAACTTTATATTAAAATGTAACATGAACGAAGTGCATATGAATGATAAATTCAATAACTATGAAACTTTTGTGTATTTTGCTATGATACGATATATTATAGATAGATGTCAATACACCACCTACGATTTCTGGTACTTTTTACAATTCCTTCTTTCAAAATATTATCTTGAATATTAAACCGAAAACATATTCTTATCCCGTAGGAGTTTAGACAGTTGTCCGGGTAAAGTTACAGTTGTGATGTCTTGTTCCTGTTCCTGTTCCTGTTCCTGTTCCCGTGATCTGGGGTAAAATATATTAAACCTTGAGACGAATCGCAGTCCTTCACAGCACGCAGCGCATGTCCTGTCCTGTCCTGTCCTGTCCTGTTCTGTTCTGTCAAGTCCAAATAAGGATCTTTGTAGCATAATTAAAGTTTACGATAACGTTTTTATGGGTTGAAACCAAATTTGAAATGGTTTTATTGACATATATGAAGCAAATATTTCCACATTTTTAAAATGCCTTACTTCAATATGCAATCGAGGCAAAATAAATGTTTTACTTACGAGTATACTATAGTATATGTGTACGAATACATGTCACCGAAGTATATGTGTACGAGTACATGTCACCGAAGTATATATGTAACGAGTACATGTCACCGAAATATATGTATTCGAGTACATATCACCGAAGTACAATATATGTGTACGAGTACATGTCACCGAAGTCTTGGAAATTTATTACTTCGATGTTAACTGAGGTTCTAGAAACGTCTCACTTCAATATGCATCCGAGATTTTAGAAATGTCTTACTTTAATATTCAATCAAGGTTCTAGAAACGTCTTACTTCAATATCCAACCGAGGCTTTAAAAATGGCGGACTTCAATATGTAACCGAGGTTCTATAAATGTCTTATTCAATATTCATCCGAGCTCTAGAAATGTGTTACGAGTACTTCAATACGCAACCGAGGTTTATAAAGAATCTCTTACGTTAATATGCAACCGGGATTCTAGAAATGTCTAACTTAATGTGCGACTACTACTTAATAAAGTCTTCAACGTCCTTGTTTATATAATACTGTACTGCGCCCCTTTTCATCATATATCGGTGGCATTCAGATACCGAATGCCTATTCCTACTCGTTCCATCGAGAGATTGACTTTACCCGTCCAGGGTACACAGAGTGTCAGTTATTTCAAGTCAAGAAGGGACAAAAATGTATATGGAAGTTCTTCGTGAGGCGCCATGCCACAAAAACGCCAGCCCTGGTGGTGCCCCGGTCTCCGGGGGCGCTTCTTTTTATGAATAATTCGATCTTCTCATTCCACAACCCCCGCTCCTCACAACCCCGTGGCCCGCATCATTTATGCAACAAGACGCTCCTCAGGAGGCGGGGGCGGCCATTTGTGCGATATAAACTGGTTTTCTTAAAAAAATGAAATTTCCCGCGCCATCATGGCGTCTCATTCAGTATTTAAGGCGGCGCGGCGTCATCCCCCCCTCCTTGCCCCGCCCCCTATGTGAACCGCACCGTCGCAACAAGACAATTCACGAGTTTTCTTTCGCTAGTTAAATTTTCCATAATCTCTTCAATTTATATTGCAATTATTAAAAACTACATTAATATTTTTTCAAATTGGTAAGCGCCTGTTTTGGCTACGCAACATTCGCGAATGAACGGGTACTCGTATAAAGGCAATTTAAGGAGCTGTGTTTTCAGATATAGAGATATTCACTCAACACTCAGCATGATCCCAGCCCCAGACAGATCCGGCGTACTGTAAAATAACGATATTTTGTCATAGACACGATAGGCAATCCACGGGCTGTTTGATGATGTTTGCCTTAAAATGGAAAACGTCCATTTCATTGAATCAAAGATAATAAAATAAAATAAAGTAGCGATTAGCTTAGCTTTAACGCATTATCTATGGTATATATGGTTGCTAACAATTCGCTTAAGGTTTGGCTCTAAGTATTACGTATGGTAACATATATCACATAACATAGATTGTACTAAGTATTACATATGGTATATACCATAGATTGTACTAAATATTACGTATGGTATATACCATAGATTGTACTAAATATTACATATGGTGTCTCATATAGATTGTAATCGTAAGTAGAATCTGCACTGGAGACTCTTCAACTCTCTCTCTGAACGCATAAAAAAGTTTAAAGAAATATTTTTCTAGATTTCAGAAATACACGTGTATTTGTACGGAAATAGAGTAATGGTTCGTTGGATCGCTCAGGTTTTACAAACGGTTGTTTTCTGAATACACATATTGCACTCACGAGGTGCACTCACGAGGCGTGCACGAGCTGCCTTATATTACACACATTGCACTCACGAGGCGTGCACGAACTGCCTTATATTACACATATTGCACTCACGAGGCGTGCACGAGCTGCCTTATATTACACACATTGCACTCACGAGGCGTGCACGAGCTGCCTTATATTACACATATTGCACTCACGAGGCGTGCACGAGCTGCCTTATATTACACACATTGCACTCACGAGGCGTGCACGAGCTGCCTTATATTACACATATTGTTGCACTCACGAGGCGTGCACGAGCTGCCTTACATTACACATACTGTTGCACTCACGAGGCGTGCACGAGCTGCCTTATATTACACATATTGTTGCACTCACGAGGCGTGCACGAGCTGCCTTACATTACACACATTGCACTCACAAGGCGTGCACGAGCTGCCTTATATTACACATATTGTTGCACTCACGAGGCGTGCACGAGTTGTCTTATATTACACACATTGCACTCGAGAGGCGTGCACGAGCTGCCTTATATTACACACATTGCACTCACGAGGCGTGCACGAGCTGCCTTATATTACATATATTACACTCAATTTAGAGTAATCCCATAGTAACATAGATATACGTACATATATATAAGTAATAAACCTTTCCCAAAAATAAACACAAAATCAATTTGAATGCTATATTTTTTCAAATTTAATTTCCTACGTCATTTTTTTTCAAAACTTTTTGCTAAACAAAATGTGTTGTTTGATTAAAAAATCTTCACCTTAAAATGCAAAAATATTTTGTGGTATTTTTGAAAAAGGTGTTGATGACAGTCACTCGCACCGCACGCAAATGCACATACGACGCACTCGTCACTCCAGGCTCGATGCACTCTTTCTCCGGGTGGAATAGGTGCAGGTGCAGGTGCGGGTGCGGGTGCACTTTCAAGCGCTGTTCCGAAGCGACGGGTCAATTTATTGACTCCGTCTTCTTAGTGTGAATTCACTCGACGTGTTTCCTCGAACATTTCATTTAATTTGAATAAGAATTTGATGGTAAATAAACCTAAAGTTTATAAAGATATTTTCCACGAAAGTAAAAGTAATATTTTAAAATGAAAAATCCGGTTGAAATGTTATAAGCGCCTTTCCTTCTATAAATGAGGTAATCATTTAAAAAAATTCAATTTGATAAAACCTTTCTAAAATAATGAAAAATATAAAAGCTTCGTGAATTTCAATCAGTTGTTGGTAAGAACATTAATAATATAATTGGAGCGGCCGGTGGGGCACGTCTTCTTTTAAATAATTAACTCGGAAAATTTCCGCTTCAGACAAAAGAAAAATAAGACGGCTTTATAAATTAAAAACTCCGAGACAGGTAAAAATACAGCGGCCCGCGCCTCCCCCACCCCTGCTCTACAGGGAGGCGCGCCCGCCGCCCGCGCCCCCAACCCTCGCTACCAGGCGCACACCTCTCGCTGCCAGAGCTGGTAGCGGGGCAGCGCCGCAAAAGGTGCACCCGTGGAGGACCTTCTTCCGTGATCCATCCTTATTGTTGGGTTCCGTACCATCGTCGTAATAACACTATCGCAGTTTCGGGTGATTCCACTCCATTTTTATTAACAATCCACAGCTTGAAAATGTCTGTTAAGGTTTAGTCGATTCGGTGTACATGAATTGCGATGTGTTTTGAATGATTTCATCTTTATAATTGCGTCTACATTATCGCTTTCTATCCAAACCATAAACTGCTTTGGATAATTTGAGAAGTACTGGAGAATTTGAAATTATTTCAAAATATATATTTTTCTGAGCATGTTTTCGATTTTAACATTTAAAAATCTTTGAGATGAAAAATGTTTACCACTTGTTGGATTAGAGAATTTCAAATAACTAGTTGTCGAACTGAGGGATTTTCTCACACCTATCTTCAAAAACAATTCAAGTGTAATTCTGGAGAGTACATAATCGGAAGTCCTCCCGTAACTTAAAAATGTTTTGAAGGTTGTATTTGCATCACAATTCTTGAATAAAAGTGCAGAAACGGCATAGATATTCAAATATACGAGTATTTTGATAACGTTGTTCACTAAAGTTTCCATTTAAAATTTCTCTTTCAATGGAGAAATATTATATTATATATTTCAGCTGTTAATTAAACTTAACTTTTTTAGAAACGGAGCACTTCGGTAAAGAAAATAAAATGTTTACTTGTCGATAACATCTTCAGGTAAATAAACCATTTCGGATGTAAACAGTTCGGAATCAGGAAGCTCAGCACGCGCAGCTCGCAGCTCGCAATCCACGCTAACTTTAAAGATTTCTTCAAAATATCAATTTGAATGAATTATTCGATCGAGACTTTTATGGTACTGTAAATATGCACGGAATAGCAAAAAAATTTAATAACAAAATAAAAACCGCGAGAGAAGAGTTTCAGGTGAAGAAGTACGAGTATCATACGGCCTGGGCAGCCGGTAGTGAGAGCGGAGCACCTCCCCGACATTTCCAATTGAAGCATTTTCTGGAAAAGAGATTACTCGGCTGTGTGTACTAGGGCGAGGGTGGTGGTGAGGGTAGTGAGGGAGGCGAGAGCAGGGGGTGACAGGGTGGAATTATTCACGGGCCGCGCTAAATGTAATGTAGAAAATAATATAAAAATGTCAGAACAACTTTATTGCGGGCTTTGTTAACATAAGCTCCTCCATTAGGAATAATGAAGGATGCCGGGTGGGTGGAGAAGAGGAGGGGGTAGCGGTAGCCACCTCCCGTCAGGGGGAGAGGCTCAGGAAAACGGGAAAAAGTTCAAGAAACCGAACTTCTAAGATTTACCGATTTTTATTAAGAACTGTGATTTGACTCAGAGCTCATATCGCGACTTCCAAATTACAAAAGATTTCTCAACTGATGAAGATGAAGGAGGAAAGAGAGTCTGAAATGTTTGGCACCACTTCCAACTTCCAATCCAAGTATCGTGTGTATGAGGACAGTTCATCGGCTAGAAGAAGTTGTGGCTAAAATTAGGCACAAACAGGTGCACGAAAAATCTATGAAGATGAAGATTCACACAAGAGGACCGTTCGGTGTTCGACAGGGAAGCGGTATACAACGACGAAATTTTAATATCTTGCTAGAATTGGTGATAAGCTGCGGCTCGAAGGGTCGAGGCCTGCAGAATGTAGATACTTTATATAAAGAAATCGCAAAGTTTGGACAGGACTAAATTGAACCACCCAAACAAACGTTATCTATCACTCATCAAGTTATCTAAAATTTTGAAAAATGAAATAACTGCCAAAATATCAAAAAACGACTTTGAGCAACTTTGAAAACAAGAACCTCCGTAACCTTAATAATAGGCCTGTCTTATATTCTGGGTGTTGCGGGTTCAATGTTCATGTCTGATTTTTATTCAATGCTGGTGTTAGTTGAAAAAGATTTACATTGCCAGGTTGTGCGTCATATAACGAGAGTGTCATACAATACAACTTGAATTTCGATAGTTTGTCATGAATGTTTAAACTTAAATTATGGGCTTTGATATAATATATATTCATGGTCAAACCAACTATAAAACACCTATACATACCTTCACAATGTCTCCCTGTCGAGGCGAGATGAATTAACATTCATCCTTTATCACTTTATTCCGTATTCTGTCATACATTGTCATCTTACCACCTGTATAGGTATTCTATCACACATTGTCATCTTCCCACCTGTGTAGGTATTCTGTCACACATTGTCATCTTACGACCTGTGTAGGTATTCTGTCACACATTGTCATCTTACCACCTGTGTAGGTATTCTGTCACACATTGTCATCATACCACCTGTGTAGGTATTCTGTCACACATTGTCATCTTACCACCTGTGTAGGTATTCTGTCACACATTGTCATCTTACCACCTGTGTAGGTATTCTGTCACACATTGTCATCTTACCACCTGTGTAGGTATACTGTCACACATTGTCATCTTACCACCTGTGTAGATATTCTGTCACACATTGTCATCATACTACCTGTGTAGGTATTCTGTCACACATTGTCATCTTACCACCTGTGTAGGTATTCTGTCACATATTGTCATCTTACCACCTGTGTAGGTATTCTGTCACACATTGTCATCTTACCACCTGTGTAGGTATTCTGTCATACATTGTCATCTTACCACCTGTATAGGTATTCTATCACACATTGTCATCTTCCCACCTGTGTAGGTATTCTGTCACACATTGTCATCTTACGACCTGTGTAGGTATTCTGTCACACATTGTCATCTTACCACCTGTGTAGGTATTCTGTCACACATTGTCATCATACCACCTGTGTAGGTATTCTGTCACACATTGTCATCTTACCACCTGTGTAGGTATTCTGTCACACATTGTCATCTTACCACCTGTGTAGGTATTCTGTCACACATTGTCATCTTACCACCTGTGTAGGTATACTGTCACACATTGTCATCTTACCACCTGTGTAGATATTCTGTCACACATTGTCATCATACTACCTGTGTAGGTATTCTGTCACACATTGTCATCTTACCACCTGTGTAGGTATTCTGTCACATATTGTCATCTTACCACCTGTGTAGGTATTCTGTCACACATTGTCATCTTACCACCTGTGTAGGTATTCTGTCACACATTGTCATCTTACCACCTGTGTAGGTATTCTGTCATACATTGTAATCTTACCACCTGTATAGGTATTCTGTCACACATTGTCATCTTACCACCTGTGTAGGTATTCTGTCACACATTGTCATCTTACCACCTGTGTAGGTATTCTGTCACACATTTTCATCTTACCACCTGTGTAGGTATTCTGTCACACATTGTCATCTTACCACCTGTATAGGTATTCTGTCACACATTGTCATCTTACCACCTGTGTAGGTATTCTGTCACACATTGTCATCTTACCACCTGTGTAGGTATTCTGTCACACATTGTCATCAATGTGTGACAGAATTAATGATTAATTAATAATTAATTAATTAATGGTAAGATGACAATGTGTGACAGAATTGTCACACATTGTCATCTTACCACCTGTATAGGTTTTATTCTCAATGCATGCATTTTTACAGCATTGAATCAGCTTATAGCTGTCTTTTCTCTCCGCCAAATCCACGTTTATGTATTGAAGTTAAATAAAGTTTAAATACTTTAAATAAAGTTTTCATATATTATTTCAATACATTAAAGTTTTCCATACATTAAAGTGAGTATATCATTAGAATACTTTTGAGGTATAGAATTTTAGCATATTTATATAACAATACCTATACATTTTCTACGCAAAAAATATTTAGATAAATTTGGAACCACTAAACGAGGATGCATTCCAATGCAGGCGCATGAGTACATGCCGATAAAAGTGCATGAATGCATTCCGATACTCCGACACGGCATGGCGGCACAGGGGGATGGGCTACTCTGCCCCTGCACCCCCGCGCCCCTGCTAATCTTCCCGTAATGGTTTCCATTCGGAATTTTTGCTGGGAGAGATGGAAAAATTACGGAGGCGTAATGCACTGTTAAGAGATTAAAAATGCATTAACCTATTTTCCTTGGCAAATGTCAAAATACATTTGGCGGGCCGCTTCACTAATCCCCGCGGCACTCCCCTTCGCCCGGCCGCCCCTCCGCCAAACCACCCCTCACCACATGATAGTCTATTGCCATAGGCGCTACGCCCCGCTGCCTTTAATACGAACTATACTCGTATATAAAATAATACTCGCACTCCCGAACTCTCCTTAAGGTGCATTCACAATATTATGTTAGTACGATCATCTTTCCTAATTCCACAATAATAGAACCTGCTGTATAATAACGAGTACACACGATTATACGAGTATTATCCGTTGTATCCCAGGTTAACTGGGAGGCTGACATAGATGGACTACAAAAGGCTATGGACATGTGGTTTAGTTTGCATGACGCTTGACTTCCATCTTTAAGCTTCGAGTTCGAATATCAATGCTACAAAAAAAATGGTGCTAGTCTAGTAAAAGATTTTGAATGATAACAGTAATCACACACACTAGGCGTGAACGCGTATCGTTGCCTCTCTACGTACGATAGTATTTGCAACGTGTTTCAAAGGCGAACTGTGAGCCTTCGGTAATTGAAGGAAGCGTAAGATTTAGAAATATTGACGAGACAGTTTGTAAATTAAAGATACCCGTGTGATAGCAGCCAACAAACAACTCACCAGTCATTTTTGAACGCGGAATGCGAGAAACTAAAGTTTCTGTTTTAGGCTAGATTGGCCGGTGAAAACGAATCAAGTTGAATGAAGGATTGGGTTTATAGAATTTGTGAAACTAATAAATGCAGTAAAATATTGTGTAATAATTTTTCATTTTTTTATTTTACGGATTATACTCGTAGTGTCCTTTTCACGTCCAATTTGAATTATACTATAAACAACAATTTGAATTAGTTTATGTCTTCGATTGTAACTGAATACATACGTTTACTGCTCGTTATTATTTATTCCGGTGAACATCGAAATAAAATACTCATAGTAGCGTATAGGAGTACGTTAAGTTGTTATAATACTCGAATAGTTAACGCAGCCTCATACGAGTATAAACAAATAAATACACAATTCTTCTTATAGTTTGAGAAATAACAACGAATCAAAATATGTAATGATTTCACGACAATGTTTTGGCTAGTACTAGTATTCATTAAGTTGAACCCAAATAGAATGGGCACTCATAAGCAAGTATAATAGGGAAGTACGAGTACTTTCCCTCGGATAGTATTCATCGAAAAAATCTTTACGAACGATAAAAAGTAGGTATGAAATAAATTGGTTAGATTTATAATTTGACATAAATTAATTTTTAAAGAAGTTAAAAGCTTAATTAAGGAAATAATATTATTTGGCTTTCGTACGCTGTTAAACGCGTAATTCTGTTTGCCGTGTTATTAATAAAATCCTCCGAGCGGAGCCACGGCGATGGCGATGGCGAGGGGATGAAGGGCGCGGGGCGGCAACTCGAGCCCGGCCCAAAAAGTTGAGCGGGTTTAATTACTCAAGAAATTCACATTATATTTGTTGTTAATTAGCCCCGACGCTCTGATTGCTGAGTCAATAGCGCCTAATGCCATTAAGGGATCTAAAAGGGATATTATATTAAATTACATTAATCTCCTCCCGACAAACTTTACAACAAACTCCAATTCTGGATTTCCCCGAATCGATGCGATGCCGCCGATACACCGATACACCGATACACCGTTACACCGTTACACCGTTACACCGTTACACCGACCGCTTTATTACAAATTCATACTTCACGCTCGCACCGAGGGGAACACGTAACAGTGCGCGCGTGGATTGCTTTCCTTTCCTTTCCTTTACCCGTATCGAGTATCAACACAACACCCTGCACGAGAACGTTACGCGTATCAGAATCGGACATAATATATTATCACACACATAACATATATCGGCGGAACGATTCCGACTTGTACTGACAAGGAAGATGTTTTAACAAGTCAATTTAAAATAACACTTTTCGTGTGGTTTTCAAAGTTTTAATGATTTAAACACGAAGGAACTGCAAAAGTTTGCTTGCTAAAATGCTGCAAGTAGTTCAAGCCAATTGTAGAACCGTGAAGATATTGACTTGAAAAGAAAAACAAACGTTTTACTCAATACACCGCATGGGTAGTAAATTATTACATTAGATTGTTACGAGAGAATACAATAAAAAGTTGATTTTGTTCAAACAAAATACCTACGAGTATATTACACAGTCTGTTTGACAAGAGCTGCTGTACTGTACTGCTACATTTTTTCCTAGAAACGGTTAGAGGGTAGATGCAAACACGAGCAGGCTTTTTCAAGGTGCTTTGTATAGAAAAACTCAGTTTGACCTTGGTTATACGACAACATATTTTCCCATGAGCACCGCGTACGCATCACGTTACGAAGCCACGTTTCTGTGTACACATCTGAAAGGACCGAAAATGTCGTATGAAGCTGCTACTAAATACATGAGAAAGTCGAAGACGTTTGTAAGCAAGTGGGTGAAATACTATTCCGATATAAAAAAACGGTAGCACTGCACAAAAAACGACGAAAAAGTAGGACAGAAGGATTTTACGGGTGTTTGACAAGAATCCTCGTCTATGATTGCGTAGCGGACAGGCGGTTTTGCGTGAAAAGGGCTTAATGTGTCATGTAACATTATAAAAAAAATTATGACTAGCTCATGGAGGGGAATTTCGAAGTACGATGAGGAAACCACTTACTGTCCGAAAAACAATTCGAAAAAAGATTCACTTGAGCGAAAGAAAATTTGGACCGCGATTAGGACAACGTATTTTTTTTTTGGACAAAGCTTCTTTTTGGGCAAGGTTCTTCTATTAATCATACTTGGTGTATTTGCACCAATAGACTCATCTAGCGGGCCATCTGCCCAAAGGTGGTTTATAAGAAAAATACGAAAATTGGCTACTGCAAGAGGGCAATGACCCAAAATATCGGAGTCGTCTTTATACTGCGTGGAAACAGGAAAATGACGTTGACGTAATGGATTGGCCATCTCAGTCACCAGATGCAAATCCCATAGAAAATGTTTGGACCCTCAATAAGGTTAAGCTCCGAGGGAAAAGGTTCTGGAACGTCAAGCAGTTATTTCGACAGATTCAACTTATATGGAAGTCTTTGCTCTTAGATTATGCTATAAAATTAGGAGA
>OX463838.1:45746-159197 GCA_949825065.1 Odontocerum albicorne
AGAAAGTATGACTCGGAAAATTATTACTAGTGGAGGCGACTGGACAACTTAATAATCTCATGTAGTATACTAAAATGTGTATTTTTTTTAATGCCATATCCCAAATAGTTATTCGGGTTTCGCCGTGCACGTTCTTGTCAAACCGATCATATATAAAACAAGTACACTGTACTGAGAGGGCGCCCACATTCAATGAATTCGGATAAAAGTTATTACTTTATTGGGATGACCCAGTCATTCCCTTGGATAGCTCTTCAAGTCCTCGGATTGGTTCTTCAATTCCTCTGCCACCAGTTGGATCTGGTCTAGGCGACTGAGTAGGTTATGTTTTACTCTTGAGCTCATTTTCTACAAAGGACATTTGCTCGTATGTTAAGGGAGCTCTCAGGACGTCTTCTGAAGCTGCTTATCTTATTCTTCATCGCGTGCTTATGGTAAATGCTTGGCGTCGTGGTCCTCCATTACGTCCGGAGCTTGGTGCACCATTTGCTTAAATACGTGTCATTCTCGGTCTTAGACCATGATGCGGTGTTTAAAATTATTCTTTTTAACCTTTTATTTGGTCCATCCATCGTATAGAAGACATTTCTCTGGATCGTTTTCCCTGAACTGTACCACCGCCAGCTTTTTCTTTCCTTTTTGACCTTTCTGAAAACATCCACAAATTATGTTAGATAAAGTCTTTCGGTATCGCTGGTTAGATAATAGAATACGCAGCATCAACTTCTATTACCACACCTCGATGGCACCTCAACTCACCTCACCTCGCATATCGTGTTTTGTATATCATGTTGAACTTTCTCGATCACGTGTCTTTCTATAAATACACGTGATCGAGAAGTCTTAGATCCTATGATCTAAGACTTCTCCTCGGTGCAACTTCTATTACCACGCCTCGAAGGCACCTCACCTCACCTCACCTCGCATATCGTGTTTTGTATATAATGTTGAACTTTCTCGATCGCGTGTCTTTATAGGATCTAAGACTTCTCCTCGATGCAACTTCTATTACCACACCTCGAAGGCACCTCACCTCGCATATCGTGTTTTGTATATCATGTTGAACTTTCTCGATCACGTGTCTTTATAGGATCTAAGACTTCTCCTCGATGCAACTTCTATTACCACACCTCGAAGGCACCTCACCTCACCTCACCTTGCATATCGTGTTTTGTATATCATGTTGAACTTTCTCGATCACGTGTCTTTACAGGATCTAAGACTTAGATCCTGTAAAGACACGTGATCCTGTAAAGACACATGATCTTGTAAAGACACTCTTCGACGCAAAATATTGAAAGAGGCAATAGAGAGGTTCAATACAATCGAACAAGTTTATGTTAAAATTACACCAAATCCCAAGTATTCGTTAAAGATCTCATGTTTAAAGAAAACATATTTTAAAAAGATTGTCATAAGTGAACTTTATCTTAGTTTGAAGCTCCTATGACCCACCCTCACCTCTCGATAGAGGCTTCTGCGTTGTGTAAAAAAGCCCTTCTTAAACTATTGTAATATATTTTGGTTTTGAAAACTGTACAAATATTCAAATCGAGAAAATCCCGTTTCAAGTCTCCGTTTTATCTAAAACGAACTGATGCATCGTTAGAAAAATGTACGTGTTTTTTCCGGAAATATTATATTTCATAATTTATCTTAGTTAAGACGTTATTTTTTTATCCTTTTTGAGATTTCGTAATGATTGATAATTGATAAGTTGTATTTTTTACTTGTGTTGATCATTTTTATCACCTCCTTCAATATCAAGTACTAGATGTACGAGTAGTGAATAATAAAATAATAGTAGTGAATAATAATAAAATAAACCCCTTGAATAAATCTCGTATTATAAATGTGGATTTACATTATTCATTCAACAAGACTAGATATATTAAATGTACAAGTTAATTTGAATTATTTTGGATTTTGTATAAAATGGAAATAAATCAGACAATAATTAATTATGATCATTTAAAAAATATGACACATTTTGTGACAACAATAAAAAAGTTTTCAAAAATCAAGAACATAATTGAATCAATTATTTATCAAATGTTTCGGCTTTAATTTTGTGGAACTCCATATTAAAATATTAAACAATAAAGTGATTTGTTATTGCACTAATTATATTAATCCGCGTTTCTATAGAGCGCTTGAACAGAATAACATAAGCGCTGTCTAACTCATAAAAATATTTCAGAATTTCCAAAGCGTATACTATATGATAATATGATATAGTATACTATATGATAATATGATTTAGTATACTATATGATATGATATAGTATACTATATGATAATATGATATAGTATACTATATGATAATATGATATAGTTTACTCGTATTATGATGGAGACAACTCATGGGAGTAATTACAAAAATAGTCAAGTTCAAGTTTTACATACGTTACAAAAATGTAAAACAACGAATTTAGAAATATTAGAGATACAAAGTACAAAGCCGGGAGGAAATACTAAATAATTATAAATACGAGTAACTGAAGAATATAAAATAACATTTTTCCTTAGATCCAATAGACCAATAGGCCAATAGGCCCCCACCACCAGTGTAGGGGGGCGACTAATCAATTCGTATTTAGTGGACGAATTCAAGTAAACTTATTGTTGAATATTCAACAATTAAATCAGACCCAGATCTGCTCGCGCGTGTTTCCAACTATTATAGTATATGATATACTCGTATTATGTTATACACGTGCATGTTTTACTAACATGTGTTGAGTATTCAAAGGCGCACAACACGTGGAACATATCCAAACAGACAATAATATTATAATTTAACGCATAGAAACCGACCTGTTTGAAACCATAGACGTGTAACAAGAGCGGTAAGAGAGTCTACCGAGATAGTCTATACGTGTATTGTTGTTGGCCTCCTGATGGTATGCAAAGCTCCGAGCGGGTCGGCCGGATCGGTGCACCCCGGTGCACCGCGGTGCCCCGGCACTATCCTCTCCATTTCACTTCTCCAACGACCCTAATTTAGATCCACGTTTTACCAAAACCATTGACACTTATTCTCGACGTTAATAAGAACGTACGCAAACCAATAAGATAATTCAAATATGTGATATGTACGAGTATATCAGCACGTTTTTTTTGCTGCAAAATGAAAATGATATTATTTTTGAAGTTCCTATTACGATCGAAACACGATCTAAATTAAATGTTTTCCAGTGTAAAAGTAAAAAGTTTATGCGTACATTTATGGTAATGTTTTAATTTAATATTGAAAAAAACTCACAACGTGACGAAAAATAAATATACATTTACCATATGTTTAAAATAAAAAAGACATCTAAAACAGTACGAGTATACTATTATTCAAGTAATTAATAGATAAAACATTGAACTGACGACAATAGAGATAATAGAGGGTTTCAAAATATAAGTTAAATTCACAGCATCAATCTCGGAAGACTTTTTATTATTTCATCCATCATCCAACATTCAATATGCTTACTCTATGGGTGAAAACAACCTTCGTACCTTAGTTGTTGATATGGCACTTGACTTCCACCAGGGCGTTTCGTATTCGTTTTCCGATAGTAGCAAAACATCCTAGACTAGTTCCGAGGCTTTCACATCTTTATTATGGGAGTACAAATAAGACTGAATTATACCAGGGCTGGCGCAGAGTATATGGTACGAGTAATTCAGTCTTAAGTAGGAAAAATCGTGTTTTATTGAACAAACTAAAATGTCTTAAGCCTCGACAGATTTAATGCCTTAACGTTAAATAATATGTTATATAGTTCCCAGTCTGTCCCCAGTCTGTTTAACCATCTCGTTCGGTAACAATACTCGAACCAGCAAGAAAGTCCCAGTATTTTAGCCTTCTGACGTACGGTTGTATTGCAATCATGCGGGGTGGCCAAGTACGAGGAACACGAAGGGACGTTTCATGAGATCGAAAGCAACAGTGTCTTTTAATTATTCTCTTCAATATGCGCCCATCACAAAGTCGCATACTTTAAAGGCTGCTATACGAATGAATAAAAAAATAATAATTCAATAAATATCTGATTCTAAAAACTTCGTCTACGTACAAAACAATTGAATCTCGCGCCCATTTCAACCCAGCGTCACTTATAAACTCCTTAAAAATTCATCGAGCTCGAAGTGACATTATTCATAATTCGAGAAAATAGTTCCCCCATGAATGATTCAGCCGTGACGAGCCATGACGAGCCGTGACGAGATGGCCATGCTGAGAGCCGCCGTCCACAAAGGGTTACTCGCTCTCGATATTATTTCAAATTCAAAAAGCAAAATTGAAACTTGCTCCCAAAGAAAACCTTAAATCGAATTAATTATCTCTGCAGCGCTAAAGGGGATTGGCCGAACGGTGAGATGTGTCGAGGGGGAAGGCAGTCCCTTTTCTCTCTCAACTCTCTCTCTCATCCCTCCCGGCAGTGATTCTAACCCCCCCCCCCCCCCATATCACTCCCAAATGTTTGACATTATCGTATTAACATATTTTTATTGCGACTTGTCCCCATCTGCCCCCTTCGAGTGGTGGTAATGTGTTTCCTAATTCTTCTTTGATTTCTATCTGGAGGCAGGGCGTGGAGATTCGATAGTCACCACCCATATTGTCATTATTGATAGAGGCGAACTAAGTTTTGACTAGGCTAAATAACTTTTCAAAAGAAATTAAAAAATATCACGTTAACATAAAATCTTAAATGATGGATTTGATTGCGCTGACCTCTTGGAAAAGTATTTCTTGTTTCTGGAATCAGTTTTAGATGCGTGGAATTTTTTTTTTATTCCAATAAATGCCTTTGGAAATTAGAGTTGTGCCAAGAATATTCTTAAAATTAAAATCAATTATAAGAAAAAAAAACATGGAAAAATGTAATATTTAATCTAGATTTAATTAAACGTGTGTCTGAAAACGCGCGATAACTTCATTCATATTTGTCATTTTTTTCAAATGTTCATTTGCTTATACACGTACGAGTATCTAATATTAGTTTTCTACGTATTTTGGCATTAACACGTACACGTATTATCCCATTGTTGTTTCCAAATATTATCCAAGGATAATTCCTATTGATGTTTCCAAATATTATCCTATTGATATTTCCAAATATTATCCTATTGATGTTCCTAATATCATCCTATTGATGTTCGTTTTGTTTTCTATTGGTATGAAAATGAGAGCAAGCATGGGTGGGTCTTCATCATTATCATCTTCTTTTACACGTTTTATATGTTCAAGCTTAATAATAAATGTATAAAAAAAACTCAAGACATAAAATATGACGTTGAGTTGGTCAAGAATACATGATACGAGTATATCCGATGTGATATATTGATGCTTAGAATATGAATGATCGCGATGAACTATTGACGACAGTAGATCATTTTTTGACGAAACAAACACCCACGCAGGTTTATTGCGTAAACGGGGATGAGGATTTACAAAGAACGAAAAATAAATAAGACCCACAAAAACATTTTTAACATTTTGTTACACGACCACGCAGAGGCACCGTACTCGTAAGAGAGAGGTGTACCTGAGGAGGAGACCAATGTTTTACACGACCACGCAGAGGCACCGTACTCGTAAGAGAGAGGTGTACCTGAGGAGGAGACCAATGTGTTACACGACCACGCAGAGGCACCGTACTCGTAAGAGAGAGGTGTACCTGAGGAGGAGACCAATGTGTTACACGACCACGCAGAGGCACCGTACTCGTAAGAGAGAGGTGTACCTGAGGAGGAGACCAATGTGTTACACGACCACGCAGAGGCACCGTACTCGTAAGAGAGAGGTGTACCTGAGGAGGAGACCAATGTGTTACACGACCACGCAGAGGCACCGTACTCGTAAGAGAGAGGTGTACCTGAGGAGGAGACCAACGTGGATCCGAAGGTTTACTATTTCCACTCGTAACTCCGACGGTATCCAAAATAAATAAAAAAAGGTACCAGTCTGGTTTGGTCGTTTTTCCAACAGATTATTGTTACATCGAGAGGGCAGTAGTAATACAAAGAAATGTGATAAAGAACTAAAAAAATCGTATTGGTTCCAGTGGTTTTAAGCTCGAAGGCTCAAAATCGGTGGAGCCAAAGATTATACTGGCTTCTAATGTGTCTCTCAGTTACGCTTTGTAATATGTCCACATAACCGACGCGGATATGTTGAGGTGTGTTGTGTTGTGTTGTGTTGTACAGATGAATATTTCCACAGTTCAAATACTTGATTCATTTTTTATTCTTATTTTTAATAATTCATCAGACAGAAAACATAAAAAATAAACGTGATTGTCGGTATGCTAAGTACACGTATGTTAAGTGAAACAACGCAGGGACGGCGCGCCCGCAGGCAGTAGCCTCGCCTCTGCCTCGCCTCGCCCCGTCCCCACTCTCGCCCGAGCCAGCGATCTAACTTATGAAGAATTGACATGAAATTTCATATTGACTGACATTTCCTTTCTCCTTAAGCAGCTTTATAGACTCGTATTTCCGCATTTTTGATTCACTTTTGTGCTCTCTATTCGATATTGGAATCGAGAAAGTGTATTAAAATGGGAAATTTCATTCCGCTTATTGAGTCGGGTTCCCGCGGGACTTCCCCCACGCCGCTATCCCGCTATCCGGGATACTCTCGTCTTCCCGGCTCCCGGCTCCCGGCTCCCGACTCTCAGATCGAAGCTTTCCTCGTGAATCTGCCATGATTTTAATGGACGTATTTTCGAACAAATGGGATTATTTTTATCCTTCGTGGCGCACCGGGTTGAAGTTTTCATTAATATTTTACCAAATCTGTATCTGACCATTGTAGATCGAACGATCTCGCTCCATTGCTATCGGATAGTATTGTATTGTATTGTATTGTATTGTATTGTATCGAGTATCAGAAGAGCGGGCAGACAGGAAGAGAATCAATATTTTTATCAAAAATTCTCTAAACGCTTTATTTTATGGAATTAAAATAATTTTGACATACGTTGTAAAGAATTGATGGACATTCCATTAATCGCTACACTGTGGCGTCTCGGCCCACTAGCGGAAAGGCTGAAGAACACCTCGCACATACGAGTATGTTATGTTACAATGAACTTGACTCGAGTTCATTGTATATTACAATACATACGAGTAGTTTCAAACTGACTTCAGCGCTGCTGTGTTTATGTCAAACGCGGTGCTTCTACGGAGAAGCTGGGCTTAAAAATAAAATATCCGAGACGAGTATAAATCAGTTTATAAAGAAATAGCTGATGACAAGTCTTTCTGTGACCGGCTCTAAAAGGCGCATCTTCTTATAAATCATCTTCATGATTAGAAACCATGGTTTGTGCCTCAGCTACAAAAGGCGTGACCCCAGCGCATTTTAATAAGATCTGAACATTACTCGAAATCTTCAGCTCTGCAATTTTATATTTCCATAGGATTCGATTAGTTCATTCCGATGGACCGGTACACGGTATCTATTATTTTTTTATGGTGAACCGGTACACGGTTCATTCTGGTGGACCGGTACACGGTTCATTCTGGTGGACCGATACACGGTATCTACTACTTATTTTAAGTCTTAAAAGGTATTTTAGGTGTTATCATTATCATCGTTGTTTTCTTCTTTCACCTAGGAGGTGCAGTATGTCATCTTTTATAGCGAAAACATCTGACCGTACGCTGGAAAATTTAATAATTAATTGTGCGTTTATCTCATTTACAAACTGATATATTTTTCATATCAAAACGATTTTGTTTGCAAAATTTGGATTTTGATTGGAAAAATATCCGTCGTTCTATACATATTTCTTACCGATCTCATAGATTACATATTACGAGTATATAACGCTAACACTGGCTTTACAAGCAAAACAATCATTAACTGCACATGTCGAACTGTCAGAATAATTTTTGATTTTATTGCTTAAATCAAATACTGTAAATACTCGAACGGCAGAATTGGCCTAATGGGTACTCGTAAATTTAACTATTGTGTATTTATGGATATATTTTGAAAGGGGCATTTCTTAAATCACGACTCATAAAACTATTATCACTCGATTGAATAACAAACGGTGTGCGACCCCTTGCTCCCCCCTCTTATCATTGCCTCACCATCACCCCCTCTCTGCCGATAATATCGCCAACTATTGTTACTCAAGCAACAGCTCTATTAAAAGTGCTCGCTTCGTTCTAACGCATCCTGGATCCTGAGGGAAGGGAGAGGCGCACAGTACAGTAGTCATTGTCATTCTGATGCAATTGACAATTCCTATTTCTATTGATATCCACTACTATTGAATAGTTCAACGGTTTACTATACGGTTTACTATATCATAACTTATGTCTCTGTCTGCCCTGTATGAATTAGCGTTTCCGTCCGGTGCATATTGGAGATCGCTCCGGTAGTATTGGCAAACTTGGCCCGTCAGTTTGAAAGGAATATTTTTTTTAAATATTCTTTAATTTTTTTTTAATTTTCACTTAATTAAAAATCGTCGTTCTATTTGTCAGTATTGTTATACATATTTAATCTATACAAATATTTAACTTTTTTGGTAGTTATGTTTGCGAATATATCATTTAATTATTGCGAATTATTTCTCCGGTTTAGCGCATCGACGCACCTCCAGACCAGCCGCCGCTGCCCATGGCTCTCAATCGCTCCCTATCCTGGGTCTCGAGCTACCACCTGGATCTCAAAACTTCCTCTTGTCATCCGCCCAACGTTTCAGCGTTCTTCTGGCTTTCTTGACAATCTCGACCTCCAGTTCAACAACCTCTAGGTTCACCGGTCTTAATTGTATCGAGCGACATTTGGTATGTCAACCTCCTTTCACTTCTGCCCATGGCTCTCAATCGCTGTCTATCCTGGGTCTCGAGCTACCACCTGGATCTCTTCCTATGCGATATGGGAACAGGTATACATAGCTTAAGTGCTGTCCGAGTTTGCTCTTGATGGCCTCGGCCCATGCACGGTGTGCGACAGCTCTCGAGGGCCGGCAGCGACAGCGACAGGAGTACAAGACTCAATGGTCTCGGTGGTCGAGCAGCGCGGCGGCTGGCGGCTGGCGGCTGGCGGGAGATCATCCAATTAACAGGCAAGATGATTAATGGTGATCAAGAGGAACGCGTGATGCGCTGCAGCCGTGAAACCTGGTAAATGCGTGCATTTTCAAAAGTGACAATGGTCAAATTGGGCACTCTGAGATCTCACATATTTACTTCTCATTTGAAGTTTCAAAATATATGCTATTTTAATAGCATATATTCTATTTATAGAGTATGCACACACTTGAAAGTGATGACTTACAACAGGAAAAATTAATTGCGATTCGTTTTAAATAAAGTAATTGAGTTATCTTATAAATAAATACTTTACTTTGATCAAGATCAAGATCTAGATGGTTGATCTATGGTTTCGTTTCAGAATCCGTTTTACGAGTAATTATTATCAGGTGATTGATCAAGATGGTTGATCTATGGTTTCGTTTCAGAATCCGTTTTACGAGTAATTATTATCAGGTGATTGATCAAGATGGTTGATCTATGGTTTCGTTTCAGAATCCGTTTTACGAGTAATTATTATCAGGTGATTGATCAAGATGGTTGATCTATGGTTTCGTTTCAGAATCCGTTTTACGAGTAATTATGATCAGGTGATTGATCAAGATGGTTGATCTATGGTTTCGTTTCAGAATCCGTTTTACGAGTAATTATTATCAGGTGATTGATCAAGATGGTTGATCTATGGTTTCGTTTCAGAATCCGTTTTAATTATGATCAGGTGATTGATTAAAGCTTATTCAACTCGTTTCTGAGGAAACAATTTATTCATTTTTTTTTCTTTTCCGAAATTTTTATTTGTGATTTGAAATGTTTTGTTAAAAGTTACTCATTATATAATACATTTTCTTATTTATTTTTTATTTCAATAAATGTCGTTTTATATACTCTTTGTTCTGATATATTAATAGCGCTGTCACCCAGCACTTTTAGAAGTGTAGTAATAAAAATCAAAATGGCACCTAACAACCCGCGCAATATACTCACGCCTTCCTTGGCGTTATCCTTTCGCGAAATCATACTCGTACTTCCGATCAGACCAGACTTACCCGTACCCGTACGGGTAAATACTGCGGCATCCATACGGGTCGGAGTGGCATAGAGCAAGTTCTTCTTAGTCGGTGGAGTAGTGGATTTACACCGATACTACGTTTCCTCTAGATGCAGCCGCAGCCGCTGGTCCCTTTGTCCGCCGTATCTGCTATAGCCCGGGGCGCGGGCGGGCGGCAGGGTGGCGGGTGACGGGTGGCGGTGGCAATGGCGGCTAATTGCGTGATGGATAGCGCTGTGGACTAATTCTGGGATATTTTATAATTAATTCAATCATCTCAGGACTTTCTGTAAAAAAAAACAAATTAATTATAGCGTCCCGCGCTGCCTCCCGCCCTGCCTCGCGCGCTACCTCCCGCGCGCCTCTCTCTTATAATTATTAAGAATGACTGTTCCCCACCCATTCTGTCCGTTATGACACGTATACTTTAATATAATTTAATTAACGCTCCGCATCTCATATCTTGCCTATTAATAATGTGTTGCACGCGCATGTAAATACATTACAATTCACATTAAGTCTGTACACTGTACAGTCGTCACAGAACACGAAACAATCGAAACCTTTAGTTACGATTAGATCCGCTTGAAAGTTGAGCGCGATAATACAATACAATATAATAAATATTCAAATAAAGAGGTACTCGCTCGTGAGTTATATTATATACCTTGTATTCTGATGCAACTCTAATCTGCTCTGCTCTGCTCTGCTCTGCTCTGCTCTGCTCTGCTCTGCTCTGCTCTGCTCATATACATAAAATACGAACATTGTCTCAGTTTAGAATATCGCTCGAATAAGAAGAAGAAGAATATCCATCTCTAAATTATAAAGCTATTACTTTATTGTCCGCATATTCGACAACCTATTCATGGGAGAAAACTTTTTCGTCTATGTCAGTAATAAAAATGAAACAGAGAAACCGAATGGATGTCAATGCAGCGCTACGTCTCTCTGAAACAACACTGCAGCCGCAGCCGCAGCCACGGTTAACAACTATTCGAGCAAAGCAGTCGATGCAGCAGCAGCTATCTTAAAAAACTAAATTTATTAAAACATTTCAGAAATTCTATTATTCAAGATGTATTTACTGATCGGTATCAAATTATTTCAATTAACAACACAATTTTCGTGTTTTTTTTTGTATTTGCAACATGTCTGTTATATCATATAATATAATATAATATTTAAAAACTTATAAGCAAAATAACATATGTGCTACATAAATAATATATTTTATTTCTGAATTAGCGGTCCGGGAAATATTTTTCTTATTTTGACCGGTCTGCGGGTGTCAAAAGATTGGGGAACACTGGTCTAGCCGATACGCGTCGTCTAGCCGATACAAGAACTTAGTGTACGCGTTGTCTAGCCAATAGCGGAGTTTTCAGAATTCGCAAAACATATTACAGAGAAAAAATCATGATTTCAAATAAAGTAAAGCCCGATCCCTTCCGATGAAATATGAAACGAATTAAACTAAAACGTTGGTCTCGTAACAGCCCGAGATAATACTCGTATCGCCTAAACAGAGCCTCGAGACACGTGAGCCGCGTGCTAGCTACAAACACGTGTGTGTCGCAGAAGTAATCAAATGACCGAAATAAAAAATAATTGTTGTTAAATATTCCATTATGGAGTTTCACAAAATTAAACAAAACGTAATTGCATATAAGATAAATTTATCAAAAATATTCACATATTTTTTTTATTATTTACAATTACATTTAAAAAAAGTGTTCCAGTATTTTCTAAATTGTAAAGTAGGAAAGTGTTGTCAGGGTTCGCGTCCCTAACGTTCAACAGTCAATATGATATTTCCATTTCGCCAAACCTTTTTTATGTTTATTCATTCTGATTACACGCTGCGATGAACGGTTCAAGTATACTATACGTGTATTAGATTGATAAAAAAACATATATTGTGTTAAAAAATATAGATACGTGAGACTCTCGCGCGGTAGATGTGAAACTTCTTAACTCCTAGGAAAAGTTGATTTTACGCATTGCTTTTTTTCCGTTTGTTAACGATTTTTTTTTAGGATTAGGAAATGGTTATGTGGAATTTAATTCAAGAAAATCTCTCTTACTCGTAATTAAATAAAAAAACATTGATTTTTAATAATTTTAATAATAATATAATAATACACTTAATCATATTTATTTTTTTAATATTCAATATATTAATATTTTTGTGTTATTATTAATTATTTTTGAATAATTATTTACTTATTTAATATTATATTATTTTTATTATATTATTATTAATGTATTATTATTAATGTATAGTAAAATAATTTTAGTAAATTAATAATTAATTATATTATTATTTAATTATATTTTAATTAATTATAATATAATAATAATATAATTATTAAAATTATAATAACATATATACGAGTACATTATTATAATTATATTATATATCAATTATATATTAAAATAAAATAATTTAATATAAAATAAAATTAATAAATGTCAAATATATTACATAACATAAAAATAATTTGTAACAAAGAAAATTATTTTTTTAATTTTTAATAATAAATAATAATTTTAATAATAATATAAATACACTTAATAATATTAATTATTGTTTATAATAAATAATTATTAATATTAAAATAATTAATAATCATTTATTAATAAATAAAATATTTAATAATAATAAATAATAATTTAATAATAATATAACACACTGTTTCACTTTTCCAATTAGCCCGGCCGCGCCAATACAAGTTTCACTTCAAAAAAACTTGTTGATCAAGTAATTAAAATGATTACAGAAAATGATAGAAGGTTCAGAAGAAAGTGACAACGTGTCTAAGAGTAGAGTCAGGTTGTTCTTTCTACGGTAAATGCTAGTTATTGAACTAGATATTGATCTTAAACGGACCTTAAAAACACGGGTCACGTATAAATCATAAAAAAAACATGTTCCACTCATAATTTGTCTGACAATAAAATGACGGGCTCGCGGAATTGAAGGTTTCAGTAATTGTAAACAGGTATATTTACCATACACGAGTATGAGTATCGATAGTGTTATGCGATACATTCTATATACGAGTATAATATTATAACATGTATGACACGCGTGCACTTAGAAACATATATATGATGACAATTGATGACAGAATACGAAATGAAGTGACAAAAGATGAATGTGAACTTAAAGCTGGTGGGATGAGCAAGATGATTAAGCGCATTCTGAGATACGAGTAGTTTGGGCGTGCGGAACGGGCGGATGAAGGAAGTACAAAACAAATATATAGTACAATACAAATGTAAGTGAAAGGCGTGATAGAAGAAAACCGAGGGAAGTTTAATCGGATCGAGTAAATTACGAGTATATGTTATCATGAAAGAAAGAAGCGCAAAAAGTCAGAGAAATTGTAGGAGTTGCATAAGATATACTCGTAGATGTGGAACTGGCTTAGAATGTGTGTCGAGGTAGGAAAGTCTGGCGCTCTGCCTACCAGGGCAGAGAAATTGTAGGAGTTGCATAAGGTATACTCGTAGATGTGGAACTGGCTTAGAATGTGTGTCGAGGTAGGAAAGTCTGGCGCTCTGCCTACCAGGGCAGAGAAATCGTAGGAGTTACATAAGGTATACTCGTAGATGTGGAACTGGCTTAGAATGTGTGTCGAGGTAGGAAAGTCTGGCGCTCTGCCTATCAGGGCAGAGAAATTGTAGGAGTTGCATAAGGTATACTCGTAGATGTGGAACTGGCTTAGAATGTGTGTCGAGGTAGGAAAGTCTGGCGCTGTGCCAACCAGGGCAGAGAAATTGTAGGAGTTGCATAAGGTATACTCGTAGATGTGGAACTGGCTTAGAATGCGTGTCGAGGTAGGAAAGTCTGAGGCTCTGCCTACCAGGGTAGAGAAATTGTAGGAGTTGCATAAAGTATACTTGTAGATGTGGAACTGGCTTAGAATGCGTGTCGAGGTAGGAAAGTCTGAGGCTCTGCCTACCAGGGTAGATAAATTGTAGGAGTTGCATAAGGTATACACGTAGATGTGGAACTGGCTTAGAATGTGTGTCGAGTTAGGAAAGTCTGGCGCTCTGCCTACCAGGGCAGAGAAATCGTAGGAGTTGCATAAGGTATACTCGTAGATGTGGAACTGGCTTGTCGGTATGTACGAGTATGTGTGAATCTCGAATGGAAACGGAACGGAACGGAACGGAACGGAACGGAACGGAACGGAAGCCCACACGTGCCCGTATTGCGGGAAGCGCAGAAACAGATTGAAGGCCGATGGGGCTTAGGCTTAACCCTATCCTAGCCGATACTAGTGCATCTCTCGGCTCTGCCAGTACATCCATACGAGTACAATACATACCTTCCTTTTCGTACTATCCCATGTTCCGAGATATCAAATATATTTATGTGTTATTATAAATTAGAATTTAAAATTACACAGTTCCTTTTATCTCCTTTATTGTAGACTCTGTTTATCACTGTATTAAAACTCGTCATTTCCTCGCATAATACCATAACATATGTTAAGAGAAGGTTCCGAGTGAAGTGATATAGTATGTGTAACATAGTGGTGTGCAGCGGAGACAGCTGATCCCCCGCCCCCGCGCCCGCACCCGCACCCGCCACACTCCTCTCCTCTCCTCTCCTCCCGCACACATCCATCTCGGGGCATGATTATTTGATTAGCGTTAATGATTTAGTTGGCGTGTCGCTCCGTTCCCGCTCCCGCCCTAGCCCCATCCCGCCCCGCCGTGCGCTGAGCGATCCTCGAGCGTGACACGGCTCCCGGTAATTGGGTTTTATTGCTGCCTGCTCTAATTAATACGGAAGTTTAGTTTTGACACTTGGATATTCCAGAATTAACCGAGAAATTTGTGATTTCCTAATCAATTACATTACAGTCTCTTTGCGTTCCCCGGGACGCGCTTTGCCCGCCGATACGGATACCCGACGTCACTTATCCACCAGCCTCTATCGGATCCTCTCTCCCTTCCATTCCGCGTTCTTCGCTTTAATATTATATATGTTGTGGTAACGTTACGTAATATAATATAACACGAGTAATATGTACGCATTCTTGAAACTAACTCGAACCGCCCGCGCCGACGGAATATTTAAGAAAATAACTCTTAATGCTGTTTTAGACTTTTCTGTGTCGTTAATAACAATTTCAAACTTTGCGGCGAGAAAAACTTCGTTTTTTCGACCGAAATTCGTAAGGGAATAAAACGATAAACATAATTTGAACCTCAAAAAGAACGCGAGTTCACATCAAAGGGAAATTGTCCGCCATTTTTCTAGACGTGGCGGGAAATTTCAACATGAACGGCAAACGAGGTTAGAATCTATTACGGCGGCCTGTTTTACCTACTCTCTCCGCTCCACCCCTCACCCGGCCCGCCCCCGCCCCCGCCCCCGCGCCCTGGCCCGGCCAATCTAATTTGTGGGGAAAAATTCCATTCTAAATTTGAAAATGAAATATCAAAAGAATCGTGAGGAAATGTCGGTGAGAAGAACGTTTGTGAATATATTGAATTTTCTGTTTGCGGATTCCGCCAATGCTCGGCACTACACACTACTCACACCAGGCACGACATTCTGTTTCTGTTTGCGGATTCCGCCAAGGCTCGGCACTACACACTACTCGCACCAGGCACGACATTCTGTTTCTGTTTGCGGATTCCGCCAATGCTCGGCACTACACACTACTCGCACCAGGCACGACATTCTGTTTCTGTTTGCGGATTCCGCCAATGCTCGGCACTACACACTACTCGCACCAGGCACGACATTCTGTTTCTGTTTGCGGATTCCGCCAAGGCTCGGCACTACACACTACTCACACCAGGCACGACATTCTGTTTCTGGCTTCGGTCTCTTGTTTCCTCTCTGCTGAATGCGTCAGCTTAGCGAAGATAGCGGTGGCACACCTCCATCGCTATCTTCTCTCTCCATCACTGCCTTTCTCGGCGAGGAGTCGAGCTTTCGGAATATTTTCATGTTCCTTTTCTTTTCTCTATATATATATTATCGTGTGCTCAATGCTGAACGTCGTGGCCCTCTTCTATATCTCGAACTCTGTACCTGTTTCCATCTTGTGTCATTCAGAGCTCTTAAACAGCGCTCAAAGAAGATCTTGTCAATTCCTAAATGTGATCTGTCCGTCATAAAAATTACTTTTCTGTTGGTCACCTTCTCTCAACTGCTCCTGTATTCGTGTGTATCAGCTTTACCAGACTTTCATAATTATTTCTAGTAAACGCATGCGCAAAGCATTTAGAATTATTTTTGAGCATGTGTCGAAAGTCATTCATGACGGCATCTATCATGTTTGATTACTTTCATCTGGACATGTATCATGTTTGATTACTTTCATCTGGGCATCTATCATATTTGATTACTTTCATCTGGGCATCTATCATATTTGATTATTTTTTTAATTTAATGATATTTCCCAATTTTCAAGTTGTTGTCTCTTAATTCGCTTCCTATTAAAGTCTCCTTTTAAGGAAGGTGATCTATAGTATGATGCACTGTAACTGTTATATGTCGTGCACATTATCACATTTGCTGTCCGCCGAGCTTGTGGCAAAGGCAAGCCCGTAGTTACTCTACACCTGCTCGCTTCAGCACACAGTTCATCTACTCGCACCTCTACTCACGCGATCCTCAATGTCCCCGATCACCATGAGTGTTCCGTGTACTCTTTGCGCGAAACGTAACTGAAGAGTTGAGTAATGCGTCGGGTGCAAGACGTAAGTTTCTCAGACACAGAAATATTGAAAAAAATCAAGGTTTTAAACAATGTGCAGTATCACTCCTCGAGAGACCTTCAGTAAGTACATACCTGCTCATTTTAAATCTAATTTTAAGGAATAGCCGCATTTTTTATTGACATTTTCAGTATTTAAAGACAGATCTTTAAACTTGTTTATCTTCATTCCTTCAAGAGATGAAATCCCTTCAGCCTTTGTTGAGCACTCTTGACTGAGTTAGCTCTCTAAACGGCGCTATATAAATTATCTTTTTATTATTATGATTATTACATATTTGTATTTTTTTTTATCCTACACTGGATATTTATATTTTTGACACTGCTGTCACGATAAAATAATATTTCATTATTTATTTTTAAAACTTCCCCAAAGCTTAACGCGAGCAGTTTGCTAGGACAGATACTATATATGATAGACTGTCTACACAACTGCAAAGCCAGGAGAGTATTGAAACGTTAACGACTCATTGAATAGAAATACTCGTACTTTGCGAATGCTCCTGCTCTTGTGGTGAATGCAATTATTATAACTAAACAGTTCTATGTTATGTACAAATAAGCCTGCAATCCTAATAATAGTGATCGTAACAAACAACTGTAAATGTTAAACCGGGCGAGAGACGTCAAGTAAAATAATTCCATAAAGAATCGCGACTCCCGCGTTTGAGAAGCTCAGCTGAAAGCTAATTAGACTTTGTGTTTCTCGCATAAAATTAATCCCGTTTCCCTGATTTGCATTAGTTGTGTTGGCGCGCCGAGTCCGCTATTTTATAATAGATTACAAACCTAATGATATTTCCCGCCGAGCGCCCCCTACCCCTCTCCGACAGCCACCCCTCAGCCTCCGCGGAGGCACCGGGTGATGCGAGCGGGAGGGGAAGGGAGGGGAGGGGTGGGTAGGGAATAATGTATATATTCTGTTTCAGTAATTAATACATCCGACTGGCGGAGATCCTGGCGGAGGCGCTGCGGAGGAGGGAGATGCAGAGATACCGGGATACTGGATACAGCCTCCCAGATGGAGTACCGAATTAAAGGCTTAAGCGTATTACCTACATTCAAATTACGTTGTGATTCGCTAATTAAAATTTTTAGCTAATTTGAATACTAATTACGGCATCCTTTCGCTCGGCGCGGCCGTTTTAAATTCAATTTGTATTTTTGTTTAAATATGCGCGCTGACTTTCAGAGGGTTTTATGATAGGCAAAGTGAGAAAATATTATTCTGCTCTCTGCTCTCTGCTCTCTGGAAGGTCACGCGATCGGTTGTCGGGCAAGATATGGTAAGATGGCTGGAACGGGCGCCTTTCATTTTATTTCAAGAAAAAGGTTTAACTCTTTTATTTAGTCACTAGCTTATACAAATATAAAAAGCTGGTATCTAGTGTGAACATTCCATGATGGTGTGTCTACTTATTTTCTAGAGTCTACTAATTTTCACGTGTCAATTCATCAAGTATTACATAACGAATTTTAACGCATATTTATGCCATTTCTTGGTCTCCACAAGTTCACTCAACCTGGCCCAAGATTCTCATTACAAATCCTAGAGTTTTATAGGCTGAATTGCACATAAGCTCTATGTGAGGACCAAACGCGAGATTGCTGTGGAACAAGACACCCAGATCTTTAATATTATCTGTGCGGGGTATAGGTGTAGATTCTAGTGTATAACTATGAAAGTTCAAGACGTGTGAGCGATGATACGACATAATTTTGCACTGTGATGCATTGAAATAAAATTTATTATTGTGGCTCCACTCACAAACGTTGTTCAGATCTGACTGTAGGTCTGAGCAGTCAGTATAGGAACCATTTTATTTTAAGATTTTGAGGTCATCAGCCAAGATAAGGAACGTGATTTTTTTAATAACTCCACCTATATGATATCTTTAATAAAAATAAGTACATAATAAGGTAACATACGAGTTACTAAGGCCCATGAAGAACACTTGAGTAGGCAGTAAAATAATCGGAGTTGTAGATTCCGTGTGAAACAAATTGCCCCCTTTCTGTAAGATACTCGTAATGTGACAGCAGCCTTAATATTTGTAAGCTACCTGGGATCCCAACTTCACTCATTTTTTCTAATATTTTTAGTGCTTGACGCGATCAAATGCTTTTACAAAGTCATGGTACAAACAATCAATCTGATCGCCACTATCTACAGCCCTTTATAGCCCGACTAGTCGGTGAAGACCATCAGATTGGATTCGGTAGATCTGCCTCTTCTGAAGCCATATTGCTCATCAATTATGTACGGGTCCACAAACGACCTTAGTATGCGATCCATAAACATTTTTAAGAGCTTAGCTATTAAAGAGAGTATGGCGATAGGTCTGTAGTTGGTTACATCGTCCTTAAAACATCCATTTTTAAATATGGGAATAACTCAACATTCGGTCAATAAAGTTATATTAAGTTAGACACAAAATGAAAACAACAATTGCCTTTACTCAGTTCTCATGAAATCCGTCCATAGTTACATCTGAAACTCAAAACTGAAAATATTTTTTATCAAGTTAATATAGGTAATAAGCGAGAAATTCGATTGAAATGAAATCTCGGTATCTTTGACGGGTGTAAGTGAATATAGACATAAATCCGGAGTGGAATTTAGAAATAATATCATAAAATAAGGCAGGTAACAAATTGGCAGACAGGGAATGGAAAAGGAGCGGGAGCGGGAGCAGGAGCAGGCAGAGGTAGAAGTAATAAAGCAAAAAGGATTATAAAAGGACTAATGGTCATTAATATTTCCGACACTTGGAGACGCTTAATACGCTTGTCGAGTTAGCAGTTCCTGCGAGTTGCGAGTTGCGAGTTAGCAGTCAGCGGGCAGCGGGCAGCGAGGGTGGGAGGGAATTCCCGGCTCGGGAAACTTCATTACGCCAAACGTAAAGGAAAATTCACTAGGACAAATGGAAAAATGTAATTCCCGCGCAAAGTTAGCCAGATCCACTTTGGGCAGCGCGGAATATGAATTTGGAATTCAGGGTTACATTCAAATGTATTCGCTTCTTCCTTACTTACTCACTTACTTACTTACTTACTTACTAAGGAGAATTCGCGGAATATTATTTCATCTTGTAAACTGGCTTGAAATTATTGTATTCTCTTCTATTTAATTCTTGGCGTTATTACATCATATTACATCATATTATATTATATTATATTATATGTTATATGCTATATACACGCGACACATTCTTGTTTCATTTGAATAGACACAATTCCTTAAACAGAACATTGTTTCGTGACATTGAGTTACTGCTGTTAATTGTTTATTTATTGAAAGATATTTAAAGTTATCGCATCCTGCTAACGAGTCGAGCGGGTGGCAGGGAGGGTGACATTTGCAGTTATTTCCATCGCTCTCTATGCCCTCGACTACCTCAAACGTCACCTTTTAAATATTTATGATGCATTCGACCAGTTTATTTCGGCGGTCTTTCATATTTCCGTTGGTTTCGCTCAAAGTATTAATTATCCAACATTTAAAGAGCAGTCTTTTTCGATAAAACAAAAAAACCATATTCTTGAAGATTTTCTGGTAGATCACCGTGTACGATATTAAACACTTGTACTAATCTACTTCTACTAGTATTCCTCATATTGGCAACAAACAATCTTATCATAGACCACCATCACCATCATCACCGACATAAGAGCCTAACTTACAAAGTCTCCGTTCACAGAGCAGATGTCCAAAGAACAATGTATTGTATTTTACTTTACATCTGATACATGTTTCACCCAGTTATGAAAATATATTAATTGAGTCTAAATATAACATAATGACAAGAAGAACTACGAGTACGTTACTCGTACGAGTGCATCCCTTTGATGTGACTCAGTTATACCTATAAAGTTTATTGCCCTCAATTTACCCATCGAGATGTAAACACTTTCATCATCATGCAACAAGTGTTAAGGAGTTTAATCTTCAGTTTAGCCATCGAGATGGGCTAGTATCAGAAAATTCATTCAGCAAGGTCCGTGAATACGGCACCGGACACAGACTTCATTTACGGTGGCGTTTATGATTGTCCGGTACATAAACATGAACAAAAGTTTGCTATTTTCCTCGTTAGTAATTTGTATTTGTATAAAATGTACCCAGATCTCTTCTAACGTTCAAAGAGTTATATACAAGCGTACCAATATACAAACGTACCAATATACAAGCGTACCAATATACAAGCGTGCCAATATACAAGCGTACCAATATACAAGCGTACCAATATACAAGCGTACCAATATACAAGCGTACCAATATACAAGCGTACCAATATACAAGCGTACCAATATACAAGCGTACCAATATACAAGCGTACCAATATACAAGCGTACCAATATACAAGCGTACCAATATACAAGCGTACCAATGAAAACAATTAGGGATAGAGGCATGGGTCATATAAATACTCTTTGCAATAAATGTGTCGCAAAAATCTCTTTTGGACTCGTTCAATTATCAAAGAAGTTTGTATACATTTCGGGTTCCAAATGAAAGAGTCGCACTCTAATCTATTACGAACCAGTGACTTAAATAAAGATCTCATATCAATAAAAAAATGTATTAGCCTTTGAAACCAAAACTGTTTGGTCTGCTTATCCAAAGTACATTTGCGTCAGTAACCCTTGACCTTAACAGGATCCGAAAACTCGAAAAAGAATGAGCAGTAGCATTAGAACTGGAGCGGCATCGCCTCGAGTTGAAAATCTTCGACTCTGTTCTGCCTTGTCCAAAATTAAGAGCAGAATTGGAAGAAATAGGACGGCATCACAATGAAAAGCCTCGACTCTGTTCTGCCTTGTCCAAAATTAAGAGCTGGATCGTAAGAAATAGGACGGCATCACAATGAAAAGCCTCGACTCTATTCTGTCTTGTCCAAAATTAAGAGCTGGATCGTAAGAAATAGGACAGCATCGCCATAGATAGCCTCGACTCTGTTCTGCTTCGTCCAAAATTTCATGATGTTAATTTAGTGTAATAATCTAATGAACTTTGAGATGATTTGGGCACATGGAACAAATAAATAAAAAAGAATAACAAACAATGTATATAGTACAAGGCGTATCGTAGAGGAAAAACCAAAGAAAGTACCGTTGTGTCACGTGCGTGACATTTTGAAAGAAGGAAAATTAAGAGCAGGGAAGTCTTGTTTGTGCTCCCCTGAAGATGATGTGAAAGCCTTGAAACCGGTAGGATTATACCGTTACAAAAAGGTTGAATAAACAGTGTTTGGTAAAACAAATTACAAAAAATGGACTGTTCCAGATCGATTCAAAAGGGCGGGATACTCGGGCCGGTATTATGATACAGGTGTTTACACATTGCTGGTCCTGTAGAGTGTAATAGTATGCTTACAATAAATATGTATTTTGAAATATTTTTAATCTGTCATAATGTAGGTTCGTGTCCCGAATTAGCGTGACTTTGAGGAAAGTTACTCTATAAACGGCGCTGTATAAATTGTCTTTTATTATTATTAGAAGACCCTTGCTCGAGGAACCATAAGCTCCAAACAATGTTGAAAACTGAGAATTAGCCGATGTGTATGGTATATCTACAATAACTATAATGTTATATCTGTAGAGTTAGCGGTGACTGGCGTCTTAGCGCCCCTCCCCCTTCCCCGTCACACCGAGGGCCGGGGCGCCGGAATCCATTATTCCGGGCGCTCCTCTCTCCGGGGCGGCGCGGCACGGCTCGGCTCGGCACGGCACGGCTCGGCACGGCACGGCACGGCTGCCGGGTGAATTATTAAAACAACAGTCGTCAAATAATACAGGAATTGGATTAATCCAAGTTTGTTTGATATGGAAATGGCTCCGCGCGTGTAACCCTATCTCGACCCGCGCCCCGGTCAGGGCCGACTCCGGGACCGCTCCAATCTGACGTCCAACCGTTATCGCTATTGTTTTTCTTATTTCCTTCAAATATAAATATATGTACCGGAATATTGAACAATAAATTAATTTGTTATTCCACTAATTAGATTAATCCCCGCTACACGTGTTTCTGCCTCCTATCCCGAGGCTTTCTTCAGATAGAATGATCGCGGTTTTTCAAAAGAGCAGCGCTTAGGTCAGCCAGGCGGGTGTCACGTTACTATATGTCAGACTACCCACAGAAAAAGTGTGGGTGGTCTATTGACGAAATGATTTAAATTTTAATAAATCAATAACATTGTTTTATACTACGAGTACAATAAAAACGTATAATACCTACTACTCGTATTTTCTATTATATTACACTGTATCATACATTTTAATTAATATAGATACAATATAAACTGGTCTCGTAACAAACCTAGACCATTCCGCCCGAAGAGAGCCTCGTGATGTGAGGTAAAAACACATGTAGCGTGGATTAACGTAATTAGTAGAATAACAAAGGGAAATTTTATTAAAGATTCTACAATAATGTGGAGTGTAAAGTTAAAGGCGACACATTTGATAGCAATACGAGTAAATGTGTAGGAATGTTTAAATTAACGAACCTTTGTCCAAATGTGATCAAATTCTCATAATTATATTCCAGTAATCTCGCATTAATTGCGGAAAACATTCTTGATTAAAAAACATACACTCCCAAATACTCGTAGTACACTCGAATACAGCAAATACGAGTAGTCGTAATCAAGTATCGTGCATTTCTAAATAACGTAACACGTCTCGTCAGAAAACGTCAAAATAAAAATGAAGAATTTATAACATACGAGTATGTACACTTGTAATAAAAAAAGGATGTCGTGCGCCACCAACCGACTGCATCGATACTCTCTGATTTTTTCAACCAGTTCATACCATGATCATATATAGGGGCGGGCCTAACATCGGTTAGGCCCGGTCCAATTGCTATTATTATTGTTATTGCGTATTGACGCGAGTAATGCTAACCCTTAGAGCGGCACTTTCAAGGGGCGGCAAATTTGAAATGAAAGTAAACGAACAATATAGTCTGAAATACGTTGTGTCTTACTATTCAAGATTGAGAACTTCTGACTTAAGATTGAGAACTTCTTTCTATTCAAGATTGAGAACTTCTGAAAAGCATTATGGATGCAATGAAAAAAATTAAATATAATTAAAGAAAACATCCAAAAGATGCGTTAGACCTCAAAACAATGAGCTATGCGTCAATTTAAAAAATGTGCTCGCTTGTTTTTGTTCACCTCGTCAGAAAGTCAAAATGTGCCCGAGATAATTCTTCGGCAAAAATAATGATCGAGATGTGCTCGTATCTTCGGTACCTGAAGGTAAATACGAGTATATTCTGCTCGTGTGATCCTATGATATTATAGGATGATAGTGTAACTCGTGGTCATGGCACATTTGAAAGTTCTGCGTAACGAATCAGATCGTATACTTTAGATCGGACTCCGATTCGAGTAAGTCTCAAAAGTACGTAAGTATTTAATAGCTACGAGTATTTTAGTAAGATGTGCCCTCGTGTATCTTCCGTACAAACCTTTCATCTCACCCAAACCCTCGGTATCTAATCTTCTCTCGGAATGGATTCACCATCTCCTTTAATACACCTGAAGCAGTGCTGGGCTCGGCCAGATTATTTCTTGTGGATTCAACATTCAAAAAATTGCTGAAACATTCGTTCTTTTTACTTATTTGGCTATTTTTATTTTTTATTTTTCATGAGTTACTGACAGTAAAAGTTGTTTTTATCTCGAAAGTCTACAATTCAAATATAAGTTGAGAAATTGTGATTGAATATGTGAGATTTAATTTTTTTATTATTTACTTTTAAATGACGATAAGGCAGGCATATGTTACTAGTATACCTGTTGGGAACCAGTGATTACGTATTCTTATGTGCTTCTGAAAAGGTTCGAATCCCTCGTTAGAATGACCATGAGAAGAGTTTGCTCTCTGAGCAGCTATAAAATTTTTCCTTTTTTATTCTGCTTTAAATTTTTTATTTTATACCGTATTATCAGTTTTTTTTTATTCCTTAATTAAAATAAATGTAATTTATGCTATAAGGTAAGGTGAGGTAATTGCCTCCCAATTGATGCTATAAGGTAAGGTAAGGTAATTGCCTCCCAATTGATGCTATAAGGTAAGGTAAGGTAATTGCCTCCCAATTGATGCTATAAGGTAAGGTAAGGTAAGGTAAGGTAATTGCCTCCCAATTGATGCTATAAGGTAAGGTAAGGTAAGGTAAGGTAAGGTAATTGCCTCCCAATTCTCCAAATATAATCCATATCTGATGGTGAGTTTAAGGGTCAGTCTATTTCATTTTTAATCACATTTTCTTAATACTTAGAAAATAATATTTATTAAAATGAGGGGTTTATAATGTATTATATTATTTTTTTAACAAAAATCAAGCGCTTCACTATTTTTATTCCTTTTCAAAACAGTTGAATAAATAGTTTTGCTCGATACTGACTCTGACAGACGCTTTAGTGTTTGAACTCGTTGTGGAGTACATGGAAGTGTACAATAATATTATATAATACATTGTATTGTGTTGTATTGTATTGTATAATATATTATTCTATGACCTCCGCGTCCTTCCTCGCATATCCGCTTATCTGCATATTATCGGACAGATCCATCCATCTCCCGTTCAGCGCTGCCGGAGCCGAACAGATAATGTTATTTTAATGATGAGAATTTTATGACTCTCTTATGGAGTTTCACAATTATGATTTATTGCGCGATGAATCGCTTCCCGATGCGATGCAATGCACGCTCCGCTTCCCGATGCCGGGACTGGGACGGGGACGGGGACGGGAGTCAAGCGCTCTACGAAAGAACAAAGACTCGAGTTTTATCGGGGTCCATACAAAAGATTGAGATCTCAGTGACATTTATATGGAGTGCGGATGCATTACCGGATTATTGGTGGCCGACGCGTCCTCGGGGCGAGCGGAGAAGACGGAACAGAATGAGTGGAGGGTGCAGGGTGCAGGGCGCAGGACGTAGGGCACGCGGCCTTCCAGCTCGTGTCATTGCGGAACAATGCGCTCCTCGCCTCGCCCCGCCTCATCCAGCAAGCATCCGCGCAGCAATATTGCGCCATCTCGACAGCGGAAGGAGAAATGCTTCCGGCCGCGTGCCGACAGGGGTGAGCAACCCATGTTGGGGCATTTAAGAATTGACTTAAAAAACGTTAAATGACTTTAGGCGAAAAAAATAGCACTAAAGTCTAGCACGTTACAGTGCGGTCATACAACTCAATTTAGTAATGAGTGTACGAGTACCCATACTATTATGAGTGTACGAGTACCCATACTATTAGAGCATAAGTAACATGACGTGTTTTATACTCGTAATTGTACCGGGCTTTGTCTATCATACGAGTAGATCGTGCTAACTACCGTTTTGTTGTAAACCTTTGTCTATCATACGAGTAGATCGTGCTAACTACCGTTTTGTTGTAAACCTTTGTCTATCATACGAGTAGATCGTGCTAACTACCGTTTTGTTGTAAACCTTTGTCTATCATACGAGTAGATCGTGCTAACTACCGTTTTGTTGTAAACCTTTGTCTATCATACGAGTAGATCGTGCTAACTACCGTTTTGTTGTAAACCTTTGTCTATCATACGAGTAGATCGTGCTAACTACCGTTTTGTTGTAAACCTTTGTCTATCATACGAGTAGATCGTGCTAACTACCGTTTTGTTGAAAACCTTTGTCTATCATACGAGTAGATCGTGCTAACTACCGTTTTGTTGTAAACCTTTGTCTATCATACGAGTAGATCGTGCTAACTACCGTTTTGTTGTAAACCTTTGTCTATCATACGAGTAGATCGTGCTAACTACCGTTTTGTTGTAAACCTTTGTCTATCATACGAGTAGATCGTGCTAACTACCGTTTTGTTGTAAACCTTTGTCTATCATACGAGTAGATCGTGCTAACTACCGTTTTGTTGTAAACCTTTGTCTATCATACGAGTAGATCGTGCTAACTACCGTTTTGTTGTAAACCTTTGTCTATCATACGAGTAGATCGTGCTAACTACCGTTTTGTTGTAAACCTTTGTCTATCATACGAGTAGATCGTGCTAACTACCGTTTTGTTGTAAACCTTTGTCTATCATACGAGTAGATCGTGCTAACTGCCGTTTTGTTGTAAACCTTTGTCTATCATACGAGTAGATCGTGCTAACTACCGTTTTGTTGTAAACCTTTGTCTATCATACGAGTAGATCGTGCTAACTACCGTTTTGTTGTAAACCTTTTGAAAATGTCAATTATATTATTAACGTCATAGTGAATTTAAATTTTCGATGTCGTATTTACGAATTGAGCTGTGAAGAGTATCGTAACTTGCACGTGGAATGACCTTGTTGGATGAATTTTCTGATATTGACATCTTCCACATCTCCGTGGATAAATTAATTATTAAACTCCTTAATATAGTTTGTACGCATAACTGAGTCACTTCACTTCACTTCACAGGGAAACACGAGTAACATGCCATTGATAGTATTGTCATTATGTTAATTTAGATGTAATCTTTGATTTTTTTCTTGGTATTTGATGTAATTGGGCTAAACCTTTATTGGGTTAAACCTTTATTGAATAAAATAGAGCGAGAATTAAGATAGTCAGTCAATGTGATCCTACCACCACCCACGCTGCTATGGGGGACAAAATAAGTTTCCATCCAATGCGATCTACACTAGAAGGTCGAAATTTCCTTTTTTTATAAGCGTGACATCACGTAGTGACAAAGAAGAAACTTTCTAAAGGGACTCCTTCTTCAGTGGCGACACACCTGAGTGTTAAAAGAATAGTAGCGACGACGGACTTAAAATCCGACAACACGAGAGGAGGAAAATAACTCGCAGCGCACTAAATATACTTATCATGCGACTTAAGGCCTGGAGTTCAAACAACCTACCGTGTTGCCAGTACTTTCACAGAAAATGACGAACGCAACAAAACTATTATTTAACGCCACTTGGCTTATTATTTAACGAGTAGCTGTCTGTCTGAAGATGAACCGATGTAAAACTTAGTGATTATTTTGCAAAGCTAATAAAAGGATTAAGATACGGCGCGAATGCCGAGTGTTGATGGCCGCTGCCTGGATGGTGCGGGCTGGTGCGGACTGGTGCTAGCCGACTATTAGGCTAGTATATTTGCACCGCCCCGCTGTTTGGCGACGCATCTCGCTGAGGAAGGAATAAACTACCCTCGACAGGCGGCACGCGCCCGCTCTCAGCCCTCCTCGTGCCCACGTCATGTCGCCGCCCGATGTATTGTTCGCTGAGACATCGCGCAATTAAACACACTGTGGGGACTCGACAGCGTTTACGAAACGATTTGACATAAACAATATCATTGGAGACATATGTTTGTACTCGTAGAATCCTGTAGAGGGAGATTTAATACTGAACGTTTTATTAAGCCTTGGATTAGAAAATTGGGAAAATTGAGATCTCTGCTCAGCCTTACACCGATCCATTTTCGGAGCGATTGCCTATTTCAATCTACACATACATACTCGTATACGAGTATACCATCATGGAGTCTTCGTATCAGGGTAGGCATTAAGAACAGAGCGACAGACTTTCATATCCCAACACACATGTTTCGCCTCTTCTACATCCATACACCTTCTCACACAACTCCCACGGTTTTTCTGACGTTTAACATTTCCTTCTTTCAATGTACCGTACACTTGATCCAATCTTACACTTGATCCAACCATTCACTTGATCCAACTATGCGTTTGATCCAACCATGCACTTGATCCAACCATGCATTTGATCCAACCATGCGCTTGATCCAACCACGCGCTTAATCCAACCATGCATTTGATCCAACCATGCGCTTGATCCAACCACGCGCTTAATCCAACCATGCGCTTGATCCAACCATGCGCTTGATCCAACCACGCGCTTAATCCAACCATGCGCTTGATCCAACCATGTGCTTGATCCAACCATAAACTTGATCCAACCATACACTTGATCCAACCACACGTTCCATGATTTTTCTCTATAATATATTCCACTAACAGTTACACTGTACGTGTTTATTTTGTTCATCTTTCTTCCTTCATCCGTCCCCCGTCCATGGACATGGACCTTATCGTGCCCAAATTATCTCAGAATGCTCTTTTTCATTCTACTCAACACATCACCTTTATTATATGTTCACCGTTACTCACTTTATTCCCTCTTCTGTCATACATTGTCACCCCGTGTAGTCTAGGGGCATTTTACAGCGTTAATTCGACTCTTTTCAGTCTTGTTCTACATCCGTGTTCCGCTCCCATACACAAATGTTGGTACTAAAATACTAAAATGACAGTCGAGCTGCATCCGAAGTTTTTACCGGAAATACTCGGGGATCGGCTGTTTTAATTGCGGGACTTAAACCTCTTCTTAAGTTGGTTTAACTGCGCTGCGAGTTATTTTACGTGTATTTCTGCCGTAATGAACCACAAAATCGCTTCTATCATTTTTCCACTCGTCATGTGCATGTCGTCACTGAGTGACATCATGAACAGGATGATCTGGACCTTCTGGAGTAGGTCGTGCTATAAAGAGACTTATATTCGTCCAAATAACAGCTCAGAGGATGGTGGAATCAAAACTGAGCTATTTGAGTAATTCAATTTATTATCTCTATAATTTGTACACTCCTTATATTATCTTACTCATATATCGCATCTTACTTATATTATCTTACTCATATGTCGCATCTTACTTATATTATCTTACTCATATATCGCATCTTACTTATATTATCTTACTCATATGTCGCATCTTACTTATATTATCTAACTCATATGTCGCATCTTACTTATATTATCTTACTCATATGTCGCATCTTACTTATATTATCTTATTCACGTGTCGCATCTTTTCTACTTGCAAACTTTTTAGTTTCAATCCTGTCTTCACCCTGTTGTAACTTTTTGGCCATCTGAATCGATCCGCAGACCACATTTTGTGATACTGCCATGTCATAATGTATTTCGATTATTCGAGTCAGTAATTTCCGAAGAGATCTTCACTCAGCCTTGTTAGTTACATCAGCCTTATGTCTCCGGGCGGATTCGCTGTTCCGATCTAGTGGCATCAGAGGATACTTTTGAAAGTTTAAGCCGCTTTATTAGTATATTTACTGGCGCTGCGAGCTAGTTTTCCTTCCCCCGTGACGCTGGACCGTAAGTCCGTCGTCGCTATTAATATTTTCACGCTCAGGTGTGTCGCCATTGGAGGAAAACATCCTTTGGTCAGTCCCGCCTTCGTCATTATGTGACGTCATGCTCTAAAAAAACTATTAAAGAAGATTTCGATCTTCTAGAGTAGATCGCGCTGAGTGGGGACTCATTTTGTCCCGCATCATAGGGCGGATGGATCGAACTGTTCTACTCGTACATCTTGTTTACATGCGCATGCTTCCCAAAGTACTCGTATTGTTGCTTTCTCTCACATTACATGATTGTTTCCGCAATATGGTAAAATAAAAACATGTTTAATGATGTACTCGTAAAAAAATATAAAAACAAGTCAAAGAATAATGATTTGTCCATCGCTATGGCCGTTCTTATTCACCTTCGATACTCGCGAGGAACACAAGTGCCGATCGCTATGGCCATTCTTATTCACCTTCGATACTCGCGAGGAACACAAGTGCCGATCGCTATGGCCATTCTTATTCACCTTCGATACTCGCGAGGAACACAAGTGCCGATCGCTATGGCCATTCTTATTCACCTTCGATACTCGTGAGGAACACAAGTGCCGATCGCTATGGCCATTCTTATTCACCTTCGATACTCGCGAGGAACACAAGTGCCGATCGCTATGGCCATTCTTATTCACCTTCGATACTCGCGAGGAACACAAGTGCCGATCGCTATGGCCATTCTTATTCACCTTCGATACTCGCGAGGAACACAAGTGCCGTTCGCTATGGCCATTCTTATTCACCTTCGATACTCGCGAGGAACACAAGTGCCGATCGCTATGGCCATTCTTATTCACCTTCGATACTCGCGAGGAACACAAGTGCCGATCGCTATGGCCGTTCTTATTCACCTTCGATACTCGCGAGGAACACAAGTGCCGATCGCTATGGCCATTCTTATTCACCTTCGATACTCGCGAGGAACACAAGTGCCGATCGCTATGGCCGTTCTTATTCACCTTCGATACTCGCGAGGAACACAAGTGCCGATCGCTATGGCCGTTCTTATTCACCTTCGATACTCGCGAGGAACACAAGTGCCGATCGCTATGGCCATTCTTATTCACCTTCGATACTCGCGAGGAACACAAGTGCCGATCGCTATGGCCATTCTTATTCACCTTCGATACTCGCGAGGAACACAAGTGCCGATCGCTATGGCCGTTCTTATTCACCTTCGATACTCGCGAGGAACACAAGTGCCGATCGCTATGGCCATTCTTATTCACCTTTGATACTCGCGAGGAACACAAGTGCCGATCGCTATGGCCATTCTTATTCACCTTCGATACTCGCGAGGAACACAAGTGCCCTCTGCTTGAAATATCGTCTGTACACATACGAGTATGTTACGTTCTGAAACTTACTCCCTCGACGTTGTGCCTGATTTTCAAATGTAAAAATTTAGAATTGTAATGAACTAAACTGCACGTTCAATTAATATTTATTATAATAAATTGATGTGAAATAAACATTTCCGAGTTAATTGATAATTGACAAAATATATAAAAAGTGCGCGTGTTTTAAACTTTGGTTATTATAACGCGACGCAATATGGAATAGGGAAGCGCGTACAATGAGGGATATGATTTAAAATTAATAAAATGAATTGACATCATTGGAAATAATTGATTTGTCAAATGCATCGCGTGGAGGGCCGAGGCTACGACACAAATGGGCTTAATTAGTGGAATACGACGCTAATAAGCGGTGCAAGTACTCGTACGAGTGTAACCCTTCTTTTCCCGTGGCGCCCGCATGCTGGTGCGGTGCGGTGCGGACTGTGCGGACTTCTCAGCTCTGTACTGTTATGCTATTTTAAGTTATTAGAAATAATAGTGCGTTATCAAATATTTTTTTAAGACAGGTATTTTGGGAACATTTTGCGACCACAAGAGATTTTTTCAAACAAATTATATTTATTGTATTTTTTTTCATCGTCGTTCACATCAGAACCTGGCAGGCTTATTGCCATGTAGCAATCTCTCACAACTAACCAGAAATGTATTAAAGAGGGCTTAATTGAAACAAATGAATTATTTGATTTAACTATTACAGGGAAAATACATATTAAATGGAAATATTTAATGAGAAAACACTAAAAGATTCGATGAATGCGGTTTTAGTCATTATATAAGAACTTCCCCGCCTTTGCGTGTTCTTTTGGAAATAAAACTACAAAGCATACAGAGTTCAAAGTTTCAATGTGATTTTTTTACAAACCATTCTACGCAACGTGTTAGTAATCGATAACATTTACGAACCATTCTACGCAACATGTTAGTAATCGATAACATTTACGAACCATTCTACGCAACATATTAGTAATCGATAACATTTACGAACCATTCTACGCAACATGTTAGTAATCGATAACATTTACGAACCATTCTACGCAACATATTAGTAATCGATAACATTTACGAACCATTCTACGCAACATGTTAGTAATCGATAACATTTACGAACCATTCTACGCAACATATTAGTAATCGATAACATTTACGAACCATTCTACGCAACATGTTAGTAATCGATAACATTTACGAACCATTCTACGCAACGTGTTAGTAATCCGATACATTTCAGAGTTTTATTTTCGTTATAAAAGAATATGTAGAAAATTAAATAGCTTCTTACTACAAAGCGTCACACAACAGCTTCTTACTACAAAGCGTCACACAACAGCTTCTTACTACAAAGCGTCACACAACAGCTTCTTACTACAAAGCGTCACACAACAGAAAGAAGAGATGACTCGGTGTAAAAAAGGTGAGATGAGTAAAACTCATATTCGTTTTTTTTAAATTTTGAGACAAAATCTGTGAGAAACCATCATACAAGTATGTTATTACGGTGTTCAATGTTGTCATTAGTTTATCATCCGTATATCGAGTCAAAGAAAACAGAAACACAAACAATGGCGCGTATTTTGTTTTATTTTCGGGGGCACATACAATAAGAAATAGATAAATAAAAATATTTCATTATTTTGTTTATTAAAAGGATAAGAGACATGACATGTTAACATTTAAATAAATAAATATTTAAATATTCTCAGAATCTAGACTGAGCGCAATGCCCTCTACTCGTAAAGTCATTGAACATAAATGTGACACAAACTTTATTAAAACATCATACACATTTTTTTTATTCCATAGCGGTTATTATTAAATCCAATTGTGTTGTCATTTGCTTAATTCATAATATCATTCGAGTCATTTAGTGCGATCGGATATCAGCGCGTGCGAGAGAGCGAGAGGGCGAGCGAGCGGGGCCCGCTTGCCGGGGCCGGGACAGAGACAGAGACAGGGGCAGGGGCAGGGGCTGGGGCGCGCGCTGTTTACTCACAATAACATCATCAGCAACTCCATTCGGCACGATTCGTTTAACCCTTTCAATCCGAGCCGCAGAGCCCGGCGCCAGGGCCGCGCTGCGGCTGCGGCTGGTAACGCCCGAGCCCCTATCGGATTGTATTACGCTCCAACCAACCAGAAATACGTGTAAATTTGAACCGGACAATATATCAAACTCTGTTAAGATGATAGTTCTCAACAGTATTTTTGTACCAATTTTGATACATGAAAGTGAAACATGGGCGTGGAAAAAACTGATTGGAGCCGTAGAAATGTCGTAGAAGTGCGTGTACTGAGAAGAATACGTGGAGCTACAATATACTCGTAGAATACGGAATAAAGTGATAAAGGATGAATATGAACTTAAAACTCTGCTGAAAGTGTTGAGTTAGAGGAAGAAGAACACTCTGATATGGTTTTGGCATGTGGCATGAATGAATGAATGAAGAAAGACTAAGATAATAAATATATAGTGCAAATATGAAGACAGTGGAAAGTATGGTTGGATCGAGTGAACAATATTTTGAAAGAAGGAAACGTAGAAAGTCAAAGAATGTGTAGGAGTCCTGCGAGACGGTGTATAGTATATATTAAAGAGACGAACGATGTGTATCGAGATAGGAAAGGCGCTATATATGATACTCTCTGCCCACTCTGACATAGAAATTGCGTGTGATGTGTATTTAGATTTGAAAGGGAACGGAAATCGTTCCCGTACTATGGAAAGTATAATATAGTACATAGACAGATCCCCTCTTCATCCCATCCACCAGCATACGACTAGATCTCTCGCTTCTGGCATCTTGCATCTAGCTTTTTGTTTTATTGTACTATTTTTTCAACCTTCACTTCATGCTCTTTCAGAATTTCATTAATTTTATTATATCAAATGTATAACACTTCCGAAGTAAACTGCACAACTTGGCGATTGTATTGGCATGCAATATTCTCTATCAAACTTGGCGATTGTATTGGCATGCAATATTCTCTATCAAACTTGGCGATTGTATTGGCATGCAATATTCTCTATCAAACTTGGCGATTGTATTGGCATGCAATATTCTCTATCAAACTTGGCGATTGTATAGGCATGCAATATTCTCTACCTAACTTGGCGATTGTATTGGCATGCAATATTCTCTATCAAACTTGGCGATTGTATTGGCATGCAATATACTCTATCAAACTTGGCGATTGTATCGGCATGCAATATTCTCTACCAAACAATTAGAAACATATAAAAGAAATCTGATGATCCACACTCGAAACCTTTTTTACAATAAATGTAATTTACACGCAACCCTCTATTAAGGTAACACTATTACACCATTCATAGCAACCGAGCCGAGGAGACGGTCGTGATATACTCGTACTTCCTCTGGTCGCCATATACACCCCATACGTATTACAGTTTTTTTAATCTAAAGCCATCTTATTTTCAGCATTTTGTACATGACCTAAACAACTCTCAATGCTTCATCATATTTATATTCTGCATCCGGATTCTTTCATTTCTCTATTCCTTCAAACATTCAAATTTTAATGGGCATTATAAAAATAAGAAATATAAATACCAATGTACCTCGCACGCCTACAGCTCGGCCGCACGCGTGCGGAGTACACCTCGCACATGTCCCAGCTGGGCCTGGCTACCCACCATCGTGCCTTCAACCCTTCCTAATACAGTGCTGGTGTGGGAGTGCATTGGCCACTGCGGGCGCTGCACATGCAGGTGTATCGAATTGCCTCCATTGATTTCAAATCATAACTTTTATATTTGGTACTTTTTCTTATTTTAACTGTTAGGCCTAAAAGTGCCGGCCATGCGGATGGGAAATCCTCAACATTCTCATATTGATTGGATATACTCGTAAATCAGTATATTAATTAAAAAGTTTATAAAAGGTACTGATTCTCCTGTATAAGGGAAGGGGGCTAAATTTATATGCAAAATATTCCAAATTTGAAACAAACGCTGATGTACTATTTTTGGAAAATAAAAAGAATTTTTTCAAACGTCACAAAGTATTACCAAATATGGAACAACAGTGCTTCTATTTATCTAGTATTCAGCATTATGTTACAGTGATCTGTAAAGGTATCTTTTGAAGGCAATCTTACATTTGTTCTTTTTATTAGCACATATTACTTATTCAATTTGTACATACGAGTAGATATAAAATGTAAGAATCGTATGAAGGTCAGATTGATTTCAAACTTTGCCTCTTTGTGTACTTAAATAAATTGATCATTCTAGATCTACCCAATAGGATGGGGTGTTATGATACAGGTACTAGAACTACCCAATAGGATGGGGTGTTATGATACAGGTACTAGAACTACCCAATAGGATGGGGTGTTATGATACAGATTTTGCATGTGACTGTGCTTGTCCAGTGACGTGGACATATATACTCGACGTCTTAATGTCAGAGATATATGTGGCGTGTGCAACTTTATAAAGCACTTGAAGAGAATCCTTTTTGAAAAGTTTTATCAATATATATGATGGTTAATGAACATAACACACATAACATACACTACTTGTCACACAAATTTAAAGGTATCTTATGACAAGCCTGACTAAATACCGAAGACTTGAGTCTCCGTGACCGTTTGGTGATTTCATGCTCTAAAATATCATATAGCAACATTTTTTCAGGATGGACACAAAAGATTAAAATACTCTGAGCTAGACCACAAGACACGAAGCATATTAAAAATTGCAGAGCGAAGGGGCCGCGCGCTGCGAAGGAAGTGCGCGCGTGCGGCTCCAGGCCAGAGAGGTAGGGGATCTCGTTCTATCTTCCTGTTCCCCTCGACTGCACCCGCCCTAACAGCGCCAACCCCCGGCCCGCCTCGCCATTAGACCCTTTGTACCGATCTGTTAAACTAAAAGCACTTCTCTCGATCTTCCGGAGGGTCCCGGCCGCGGCTTCTTCATTAACAAAGCTCGACTCGAGCTCCTTTATCACATCCATTTGGTTTTTATGCAGCCGCTAAAGTTGTTCCTGATGATCCGTGACTCGTCAACAGGGAAATAATTTGATAAATAATATCGCTCATTCCCTGATTTTTTGTTCCATCGGGGAATGATTATTTTTGTCATGTGAGTTGTTAAGGGTTGATTAGCAAGTCGTAGCAGGTCGCGATTGTTCTATATAAAGTAGATAGCTTCTATAGCCCAATATCAAGATACAAGCTCTCGTCAAAACATGAAACACGACGATACTTTCTCTAGTGAAGAAACGAATAAATTATTTGGACAAACCGAAAAGTGTATAGTAATACTATAGTGACAAACGAATATTACTGGAAATAGATCACACGTTTGAATTTTCCGGATCGACTTTTCGTAACCATACAAGTTAACATCCATCTTTATACTATTGAACTGGCAATCATTCAAACCTCTATTTACGTAACCATACAAGTTAACATCCATCCTTATACTATTGAACTGGCAATCATTCAAACCTCTATTTACGTAACCATACAAGTTAACATCCATCCTTATACTATTGAACTGGCAATCATTCAAACCTCTATTTACGTAACCATACAAGTTAACATCCATCCTTATACTATTGAACTGGCAATCATTCAAACCTCTATTTACGTAACCATACAAGTTAACATCCATCCTTATACTATTGAACTGGCAATCATTCAAACCTCTATTTACGTAACCATACAAGTTAACATCCATCCTTATACTATTGAACTGGCAATCATTCAAACCTCTATCTACGTAACCATACAAGTTAACATCCATCCTTATACTATTGAACTGGCAATCATTCAAACCTCTATTTACGTAACCATACAAGTTAACATCCATCTTTATACTATTGAACTGGCAATCATTCAAACCTCTATTTACGTAACCATACAAGTTAACATCCATCCTTATACTATTGAACTGGCAATCATTCAAACCTCTATTTACGTAACCATACAAGTTAACATCCATCCTTATACTATTGAACTGGCAATCATTCAAACCTCTATTTACGTAACCATACAAGTTAACATCCATCCTTATACTATTGAACTGGCAATCATTCAAACCTCTATTTACGTAACCATACAAGTTAACATCCATCCTTATACTATTGAACTGGCAATCATTCAAACCTCTATTTACGTAACCATACAAGTTAACATCCATCCTTATACTATTGAACTGGCAATCATTCAAACCTCTATTTACGTAACCATACAAGTTAACATCCATCCTTATACTATTGAACTGGCAATCATTCAAACCTCTATTTACGTAACCATACAAGTTAACATCCATCCTTATACTATTGAACTGGCAATCATTCAAACCTCTATTTACGTAACCATACAAGTTAACATCCATCCTTATACTATTGAACTGGCAATCATTCAAACCTCTATCTACGTAACCATACAAGTTAACATCCATCCTTATACTATTGAACTGGCAATCATTCAAACCTCTATTTACGTAACCATACAAGTTAACATCCATCTTTATACTATTGAACTGGCAATCATTCAAACCTCTATTTACGTAACCATACAAGTTAACATCCATCCTTATACTATTGAACTGGCAATCATTCAAACCTCTATTTACGTAACCATACAAGTTAACATCCATCCTTATACTATTGAACTGGCAATCATTCAAACCTCTATTTACGTAACCATACAAGTTAACATCCATCCTTATACTATTGAACTGGCAATCATTCAAACCTCTATCTACGTAACCATACAAGTTAACATCCATCCTTAAACTATTGAACTGGCAATCATTCAAACCTCTATTTACGTAACCATACAAGTTAACATCCATCCTTATACTATTGAACTGGCAATCATTCAAACCTCTATCTATGTAACCATACAAGTTAACATCCATCCTTAAACTATTGAACTGGCAATCATTCAAACCTCTATTTACGTAACCATACAAGTTAACATCCATCCTTATACTATTGAACTGGCAATCATTCAAACCTCTATTTACGTAACCATACAAGTTAACATACATCCTTATACTATTGAACTGGCAATCATTCAAACCTCTATTTACGTAACCATACAAGTTAACATCCATCCTTATACTATTGAACTGGCAATCATTCAAACCTCTATTTACGTAACCATACAAGTTAACATCCATCCTTATACTATTGAACTGGCAATCATTCAAACCTCTATTTACGTAACCATACAAGTTAACATCCATCCTTATACTATTGAACTGGCAATCATTCAAACCTCTATTTACGTAACCATACAAGTTAACATCCATCCTTATACTATTGAACTGGCAATCATTCAAACCTCTATTTACGTAACCATACAAGTTAACATCCATCCTTATACTATTGAACTGGCAATCATTCAAACCTCTATTTACGTAACCATACAAGTTAACATCCATCCTTATACTATTGAACTGGCAATCATTCAAACCTCTATTTACGAAAATTATTTAACCTGTTAAATTTATATATATTTTTATTTGAAATATCGCGAAAACATAAATTCATTTCGTACATGCAAAAATATCAAGCTAACAAAATGGGTATTTCGTGGTTAAATTCAGGTTAAAAATTCATACAAGCCCATACAAAGCATCGTGTTGTATCAAGTGTTTGAACTACACAAATCATATGTGGATATTCGAAAAAATAGTGTTGCGTTTTAAGGGGTGTTGAGGATTGTCATCACGACAAAAAAAAGGAGTTCGCCATTGCTATGGTACTCGTATGGTAAGTAACCATATATGGTAAAATAAATGAGCGTTGTCTTGTAAAAGTTTGTAGAACCTTGACATTGTGGACTTACGAGTACTTACTCGTATCTTATTGGTGCCTACGTCATATTCATTCATCAATGAGGGTTTTTTTAACATTACACACACGCGGCAATTGAACTCGCTAACAATAATAAGAAAAAAGATAAAGATATCAGGTTGAGTCTAATATAAGGCTATGAAATGTAAAAGCTTGTTGATTCTTCAACTTGCGGTAATTATAAGCCTTTGTGAGTTGCTTCATGGCATATTACCCTCATTATCAGTCTTAGACTTTCATATAATGTAACGTATATTTGATTATTGAAAAAAGTCATGTAGAAGACACATTACAGGAAACGACGCAATGCACGGCGAGCTTAGCGAGAAACATGCAGCAACGGGCAAAACCCGAACCCGGTTCCGGTCCCGGTCCACGAGCCGCGTGACTTCGCACTGAAGCTGGCCTTCAGCCTGCATCACACCTTCAGCTCCTACGTGTATTTCATGTCCCTGTGTATATCTTAACATATATAATAGATATAATAGCTTACATTCAAGTCACAGACCATTCAATTCACTCCTGTCATAATACAATATAATAAAGTAGTTGTTTCAGCTTGCGAGAGAATATCATCAAGCGAAATGATGTGATGTGATGTTCAGTAATAGTAATAGAAAAGTACTAACCTATCAGCGAAGCCGGAAAACATGTGCGCGGGGAAGGGCGGCAGAGCGGGAGAGGGCCGCGGTGGCGCGGGTGAAGGCGGCCGGCTGTCTCCGCCCATGGTCCTGCAACACCACTAAGCTACAAACGGTGCATTGATATTTGCAATAGTATTGGACTATATCCTTTGCCGGCAAGGCAGAGATATCCACGAAGAATCATGATCGATGAACCCTGCAGATCCAACTGCAGACTCGGCACCATGGCGGATGTTGCATTCTCCCTTGCTGTAGTATTGGTCTTCATTTCCATTATAAATCCCAAGATGGTATCCACAATATGGATCCTTCAAGTTGGACGGCTCGGATTTTCAGCCGTTCGCTATTTCGAATTTTATGATCATTTCGAACACACCAATTCTCAAACATTAAAATATAATGTACGAGTATTTTATTATTCTATTGGACAATAATACAAATAAATATTGTAACAAAAAACCTGTCATCGGTGGATCGTAACATTTTTTCAACTACTACCCCCTATTTCCAGTATAAGCCTCATGAGACGCCCACGGAAATAAAAAAAATAAATTTATTTATTGGTTTATTTACTAAAGTAAAAGTAAGGTACGTGTAAAAGAATATTGGTTATTTCAATTTTTGGGAAATTTGAGGCTTATTCTTTGAAGTAGCCAATTCCATATTTGGTTTGATCGTTGCTATAGCTATTTTTATATCTGATTCTACATTTAATCTGTAACGATAATTCCTTTTTATTACGAATAAGTAGAGGTGGGTGGAAGTTATGTTTGAAAAGCTTTTCTGGATGAAACGATTTGTTCATTTTTCACGGTCTCACATATTTTTATTTCAAAAGTACCTATTACTTTTGATGGCCCCCAGGTTGCGTACCACTGATCTAGATCCAACTTCTTACTTCGTGACTGAGAATAGTAATGTACCTGGATCCAGGCGAGGGCGTCCCGTCCTGGTCGCTGCCGCGGCTGGCGTCCAGCGAGGGCGCACCCTGCAGCGGCGGAGGCGGAGAGCTGCCAGCCCCGCCGCTGCCGCTACCGCCCCCACCCCTGCCCTCGCCATCACCAACTCCGTCCAGCTCCTGCTCCTCGTCGATGGCCGACACCTCCGGAGAGGACGTCAGCCGGCCGTCGTCCATCTGAGGAATTCAGTATACACATTAATATATTGTAATTATAATTCATAGCTCGTTTAACTGTAAGAGAATGGGAAGGAGATGAGGCATGAGGCATGAGGCAGACGGTGAGGGGACGGTGGAAGGGGGAAGAGAGAAAATTGATTAAATCTTTTAAATGAAACTAAGATATTCTATCCTCGGGATCTCCCAGCGCCCAGTTCATTTTATTCGTATATCAATGTTATCAGTCTTTGATAAAATGGATACATTACGATTATTGAAATATCCATATCGCACTGTGGGGTGTGCGATTCTTTGTAAAAGAAAGTTAAATTTAATCCCTGTTGATGGTTCACTAATGCACTTCTAAACATCATAGTCTCTGCAGACAGACAGAGGAATTAACAAGAGTACAGAGGAGCCTACATCGGCGAAGACATAGTCTCTGCAGACAGACAGAGGAAGTAACAAGAGTACATAGGAGCCCACATCGGCGATGACACAAATCTCGTGGTTTTGATGTCGTGCCTAGCGTGATACAACATATTTACACTTCGCGTTGAATCTATGAATAAGGAACCTAGTGGAAAAGAAAAAAAAAAGATGACGGGGATTGCACAGACCTTGTCCTCCTTGATGTCGTCGTCCCTTTTGCCTAGCAGATCGTGCCCGTCCCGCTTCCTCTGCTCTTCCTTGAGCCGCTCCGCTTTCCTCCACTTGGCTCTCCTGTTCTGGAACCACACCTGCAACACAACACACGCCCTCACATTACACTTACGAGTACATTACGTTATTCTTTCAGTTATTTGTTCACTCTGCGGTAACAGTCTGACACATCAATTTCACCGAACCCGACTAACAAAATATAATTTCTTAAACATCACAACATTTTAAAAACTTGGAGAAATTGAATAATTGGTATAAACTCAGTTTGTTGGAAAAAAATTAAAAAATCAAAATGATGTTACACTTATACTTATCTTTTTTGCAAAATTTTCCAACAACTTAGTTATTGGAAGTTGTGTTTATTCGGTGAAGAATTTCCCATTTCTATACACATTTCATACTAACAATGTTCCTTTTATGTTGTTTTCATTAGGTTTGATTTAATGTTGTAATAACATCGTTAACTTTATGGAAAAATCTAATCACACGAATCAAATGAATTTGTTCCTAAAAGTGGTGTTCTACAGGGTTCCCGTTTGGAGTCCATTTTGTTTTGGTATTTATTAATAATGGCACTTTTTAATATTTCTCAATGACATCAAAACATTTAAACAAATATCTAGCATAAATTATTGTCCGGCCGGAATCTTAATAGTTTATTTAAATTATGCAAAAAGTATACTTTTTTAATGTTGTTAAATGTCGAGTTATTACGTTCAGTTGAAAAAAAACATCGGGTCAACATGTCTGGACAGTGTGGGTGCGTTTTGAAAATTGGGGTAAATAATCTAAATATCTTATTAATCACTACATGTAGAGAAAATTTTATTCAAACCGTTTTATTTGTTGATAATTCAGCTATGTAAATGTTGTTCTTGTTTTATATTATAGAATCATTTTATAGCCCTTTTTGTGTTTTATAAAAATTGATATTTTAGCAATGTAACGTGGGTGTTACATATAAAAAAAACTATAAGGAAAAGTTGTGATTTTTTTTCCTCAATTTTCCTTCATAACTTACCATATGTTATAACAAGGAATCACCAAAGAAAAATGTTAATATTTGAATAAATTGAACTGTGCCAAGATAAGGGTTAAAAATATTTTACCGTTGAAATAGAATAAAATTAATATATCATACATACTCGTATAAAGTGAAATTCGTGAAAAGTGTCCAAAAAAGAATGCTTATGCTTATGAAATGTGCAAAATACGTTATTGTTTTAAACTCGAAGCATAAATGCGGAATGGTTATATTATTATTGTTTCTCATTTCCTAAGTGTGTACTTGTTTGAACAATGTATTTAGAGGGTTACAATTTACAATAAATGTATCATAAAGAAGCAAATTACAGTTTACAATGTAATGAATGCGACCCCAGACTCGAGGGACAGGACAAAGAAATATTGTCCGTGTTTAGTAAACACGCCGCTCTCGAGTCTTCACGCCACTCGAGACACCCGACGGACACTCGGGAAGTGCCATACCATAAGTACGAGGAGGTGCAGCGGCTCTCGAGGCCGGAGTGTCATTAGCGAGCGATACGAGTAACAGAACAGGGCGGGTCGTCTCCCTTCTCTTCTCCATCGCAACTCGGAACTCAATTGGCAATATCGCGATACAAAGCGTGTAACAAAACCTGCAAAGTAATGAATCGTAATGCACCATCGCCGCACCACCGCACCCCCACCCCCACCCCCACCCCCTGGAGTGCTTTATTTAACATCCTTTTGTGCCCGCGCCACTTGAGGGTCTCTCCATCGCTCCCTCCGCAAACACGCGCTCACTCTCCGGCCTAACAATGCGAACGATCCGATTGTATTGTATTTAGCCGAGGGCAGAAGTGGTGCGGTGGAGGCCAGGCCAGGGCCGCTCTGAGGATTCCCTTACCCGTACTCGTACGAGTACTGGTTGTGTACTCTGACAGAAAATTATATCTCATTTAAATTTGTATAAACTTATCTTCGATGTTTTTATTTCTCTCATTATGCGCTAACATCATTTTTGTTTTTTTTTATTTTTACGTGTTTTTAGCTTTGTTCTCTTGAAATTATTTATCTTATCTCCTTTATAACTAAAAATATTTGAAATTTTTCAAAAATGACGTATTTCATTTATACATCTGTTTTGATAGCAACTCTTTGTCAAAATTGATATAACAATATATTTTTCAGAAATCATCCAGCACAAATAATATCCGGAAAGTACAATAGTTTCGAATTTTTCGGATGGATATCGTTTGGACGACATTTTCTTTGCTAACTTAACTTTAAACCTGCTGAATGTATACTATCACGAAATAGTTCAACGCTTTTTTCAGCCATTGTGCAACAACCCAAATTGCCTAAATGGTTTCTGGCCTCATTTTGAAGATGGAACAAAACAATTTGTTTTTTGGATGCTTGATGCTTTTTTACTACCGCAAAGAAAAAAATAATGTAATGAAATCGTAATGGTGATACGACACTCATAGATGGGAGGATGTTAACTCTGGAAGGCGATAATCACCACTGATGACGACCAAATCAAGACTGATCCAGAATAATCAGTTTTCTACTAAACAAGATATTGCTGAGACCACCGTCCACGCATTTGGTTTGAATTAAAAAAACGACTATGTTTCAAGTGCGCGGAAATTCGTAAAAATGAAACTTTACTCACGACAATAATATTATTTTAGATGTAAAAAAGATATGGTTTAGGAAATAACCGCCCCTCAGAAGGGTGCCCGGTACTTCGCACCTCCACACTCAGCAGATCGGAAGGCCCTGCCCTCGCTACCGCTGCAGTCGCCACAACCCTCCCTTACACATGTTATGATTGTTAATCTAAAAAGCATATTAACACCAGGATTGCTACTCGCTACTTCTGGTTTACATATTCATTAAAGGAATAACATTTATTATATTATATTCATTATATTTTAAGTGGTTATGACCAATTTATTTTTTGTATTCAAATTATTTCATTTTTTTTTCTGTATTACAATAAAATGTATTAGTACGCTATTATTATTATTATCATCAAATTCAAAAGGGTTGGCCATACAAATTGTAAAAATTATTAGAAAAAACATCGGCTGATAATTGCTAGGGGTATGGATTTCTCGTTTTTTTTTATTTAATTCGCATATAAATCGTAGCAAAGCCTAAAACATGGGAAGTTGAAAGGATTTGCCCACCCTCTGTATGATATATGGTATGATGCTGCAGCTCAATTTGCCCACCCACTGTATGATATATGGTATGATGCTGCAGATCAATTTGACCACCCTCTGTATGATATATGGTATGATGCTGCAGCTCAATTTGCCCACCCTCTGTATGATATATGGTATGATGCTGCAGCTCAATTTGCCCACCCTCTGTATGATATATGGTATGATGCTGCAGCTCAATTTGACCACCCTCTGTATGATATATGGTATGATGCTGCAGCTCAATTATTATTTTTCAGAGATATGGTACATTGAAAATGATAAATTAATCATGATAAGAAATTGATGTAATACTTTTTATGTATGGAATTATCATATCATTTTTCTGTTTTTAAGAGTCCTTTTTAATATACACGTATGTTGCGCCTCTGACAGGCATCCCAGTACATTGTGTGTAGTTTGGCATACATATTGATAAACATACACGTATGTTGCGCCTCGGACAGGCATGCCAGTACATTGTGTGTAGTTTGGCATACATATTGATAAACATACACGTATGTTGCGCCTCGGACAGGCATGCCAGTACATTGTGTGTAGTTTGGCATACATATTGATAAACATACACGTATGTTGCGCCTCTGACAGGCATCCCAGTACATTGTGTGTAGTTTGGCATACATATTGATAAACATACACGTATGTTGCGCCTCTGACAGGCATCCCAGTACATTGTGTGTAGTTTGGCATACATATTGATAAACATACACGTATGTTGCGCCTCTGACAGGCATCCCAGTACATTGTGTGTAGTTTGGCATACATGTTGATAAACATACACGTATGTTGCGCCTCTGACAGGCATCCCAGTACATTGTGTGTAGTTTGGCATACATATTGATAAACATACACGTGTGTTGCGCCTCTGACAGGCATCCCAGTACATTGTGTGTAGTTTGGCATACATATTGATAAACATACACGTATGTTGCGCCTCTGACAGGCATCCCAGTACATAGTGTGTAGTTTGGCATACATGTTGATAAACATACACAAAAAAAATCCGACCCTCAAAAGACTTTTTATACGATTATAAATACCCACCAAAAATATCTCATTAAGCATGTGCAAAAACATCAACCCTTTAAATAGACTAAACCTGTAAATTCGGTAAAAGAGTCGTTTCAACCTGTTCTTCTTGATTTGAAATTATTTCAAATATTTAAAAATACTATAACCCACGTTATGTATACATATACATAACGTGGGTTAGATCTTTTTAGCACATTCCCGTCCATAAAGCAGGGTCGGGTATAGGGCGGAGGCGGGGGCGAGGGCGCATGTGCACTTGTTTAACAGTTACCGAATTTTTATTGCGGGGTGTTTGCAGATCGTCAGGAAAATAAACAGTAATTATTGCGCGAATGTGGGGTGAGGGGGCTCGCGGCACCGGGATCAGCCTCTGTGAAGGGGGTACACATGCTCGCGCGCTGTTTGCTCTGATAATCGGCTGTTTGCGCGGTTAACTCTCGATAAACATGTTGTACGAGTCTATTGGGTTTACACAATGTCAGCCCCGAGATTTGATTTTTTTTCAATTACTGTCTATGATACGACGAATATGGTTGGGAATACAAATAACATCGATAGTCTAAAGGCGGTTCTTAAAAATTGTAGATTTGGAAATTAAGTAATTTTGTACATAACCTATCAAGTTTTCTTTTATATTTATTTCTTTTATAAAAACATCTTAAGTATGGATAACACGCGCATGCCATATTTATATTTCTTCCTGTTCAAATTCTATAAAAAGAACGACACACCACTTTACACAAGAGTAGAACAGGACAAATTGTAACCAAACTCGTAGCAAACTATTACAGTCGCTGAGTTCACTTTCTCGCTTATATTCTTGCCTCTTCTTATTTTTGCAAAAGCCAAAAAAATTTCAGAACATTCATAATTCAACTAATTCTGAATCATTAAAAATCCCGAATCATTTGAAAAATAGAAATTGATTAGATATGTCATACTCGTATGTATTGCAAACATCGCTACATAATTATTTTCATAATCATACACATACTCGTATGTTATATGGTAGGAGTAATTATAAGTAATTCGCCTTTCAACTAACTCAGAAATGAATCGGAAACACACAGTAAACTGTTCTCGTTATAATATTACATAATACAGTACTAGTACATATTATGTACGAGTAATACAGGCTGCCTGCCCTAAACGCCCTTTGGAAGTGAACGACTCGAAAACTAATCATGCCGAGAGTTGGCTGTTCGGAGGCAGAACATTCCGAGTATTATAACATAATGCGCCACATCACAGATGAATAATAATGAAGTTTGGAGAGTGATTAAGCCGGGCCGGGCTCGGTGTTGACATAATGAGGTTCGGGCCCCGGGCGGCGCGAGCTGTGTGTTTAATTGCCCCGCACAATTAACATGTTGCAGCTCGGAGGTGGGGTGCGCGGAGTCCCGGGGCTGGGGCCGGGGCCGGAGCCGGGGCCGGGACATCTGTGAGCCGGTATTACAATTACGCGGATAATTATTTGTTTAGTTCCCGCCGCAGCGCCGCAGCGCCCCACACCCCACGCGCCGAGGGAAGGGTTGAGCGCGATCCGGTCCACTATTTGTATTGTGGGTTACGCCCATTACACAATGTAAATGATACAGACGTGGTGCTCACACATGGTGCCCACCGCTATATTATAGAACTAACCGCGATCACTAAAATTACAAGTTCAACGTTATTGTGTAAGTAAGGAGCGAAGAAAATTTAAGTTTATAAAGCGCCGAGAATCACGGCCGGGGGGAGGTGGGGAGAGGGATTGGGGGTAATAAGATAACGTGTTTAGGGCTGAAGACTTATTACTATAAAATTAAGTATTTAGGAAGAGGAATAATTAATTCCTTCCTTCTTGAAAAATCATTATTCCAAAAAGGAGCGCAACAGGGCCCACAGTAAAAAATGTCGCATTTTATTGCGTATTTTTTGTGATTATTCAATTATATGAAAATAAGATTTTTTCGGTAATGTAATCGCTCATTTCGAGGTGTGATGCTGGAGGCGAATACTCGGTATCCCATGGACCGCAAGGCGCGCCAACATCTGTGCTATCCAAGAATTGGAGATTACCGAAAGACTTTCGGCAAAATGCAGAAAAATAATTCTGACGTAGTTTGGGCGTGCTGCTAGGAAAAAAATATTTAAATTTAAAGAAGTTGGTGATCGCGGGGACAGTTCAGGGAAGACGACCAAGAGGAAGGTCTACTATGAGATGGACAAATCAAATAAAGGAGTTAACAGGATTATCTTTAAGCGCTACATTTAACACGTCCCAGGACCGGTGATGCGCCGAGTTCGAGAGATAGCAGAGGGCCACGACGCTTAACATTGAGCACGCGATGAGAAGAGAATCGTGTTTATGCGTGTCCTGGCATTATAATATAGTATTTTCCTTCGTAAGGACTTCGACATATCAGATGTCTTCCACGGCCGCTAAAATAGATACTAACTTGTATATTTTTATATGTTGTATCGCATTTTATTATAATGCACTTTTGTCATGTACAATACAAAGGAGCGAGTTTTTTGCTATGTTGTCTTTTTTACAATTAACCTGTAAATGTGATAAGAGGACTTACATGAAAATCAGATAGGCAGATAGGCACCCTATTTAAACATTTGGGAACGTCCATAAAACTTTTTTAACCATATAAACTTGTTAGAGAATTGTTTTAATGCGTTAGATATTTTACGCCGTTTAATATACGAGTATATTTGACCTTTGCTCGCATATACTTTACGAGTATTCATCGTGCAAATTGAAATTCGAAATTCAATGCACCAGAAAGATGAATGAATAAATGACAAACGTGACACAAAGATTCTTATTTAACATATTATATTGTAAGTTTACACCTTACGATTCGGCGTTTACACCTTATAAGTGTACACCTTACGATTCGGCGTTTGCACCTTACGATTCGGTGAGTCAAGATGTTTTGGAACCGCTTCAGGTGTTACCGGGTCATGTTAGTCGTACCTCACCCAGCTCGGAACCTTCATGTACTCGTATAATACATACACGCATGTGTAACATACGGATGTTACCGGGTCACGTTAGTCGTACCTCACGCAGCTCGGAACCTTAATGTACTCGTATAATACTCGTACATACACGCATGTGTAACATACGTACATCTACCCGTACCCGTACCCGTACCCGTACACTCGGTCTTGTTCGTGATTTGTATTGTATTATTTAAATATAAAGTATAGTTTGATATTATGCGCAGGAAATGTAACATAAATATTATACGAGTAATTGTATACTCGTAGATAAACTCCACGGTCTAGTTCGTAAGTAGCGGAACATCATCTCGGGGGCTGCGGGTTCGGGTTCGGGTTCGGGTTCGATTCTCGATGGTACCCGAAAAACATAAACAAAAATGGTCAACAGTCTGGAAAAAGAGTTTTCTGGCAAAAATACGAATACGCACTAAACCTATGCGAATATAGGTGCATCTTTATGAACAGGATGGTGTTGCCATAACTAACCGCGATTATCGTACCTACTCAAGTTGTTGTAATCTTATTAATAAAGTCTAAGATAATGTTGTCTCCCGGCCGCGCTCTCTTCAGTTTGTATGTATTTCTGAATCACCAGTTCGGACATGTTAAGGGTACCATACGAATGAATAAAAGGAGGAATAGCATTTACAATGACGCTCATGATTTACACATATACGTGCACGTGCACGTGCACGGGTGTTGATACAAATAAAAGAAAAGTTAGAACGTAAGAAATTCTTTGAACAATATTTTGTTTGCTTTCAAATGTTCCTATTTAAATGTTTGCTTTCAAGTGTTCCTATTTAAATGTTTGCTTTCAAGTGTTCCTATTTAAATTTTTGCTTTCAAGTGTTCCTATTTAAATGTTTGCTTTCAAGTGTTCCTATTTAAATGTTTGCTTTCAAGTGTTCCTATTTAAATGTTTGCTTTCAAGTGTTCCTATTTAAATTTTTGCTTTCAAGTGTTCCTATTTAAATGTTTGCTTTCAAGTGTTCCTATTTAAATGTTTGCTTTCAAGTGTTCCTATTTAAATGTTTGCTTTCAAGTGTTCCTATTTAAATGTTTGATTTCAAGTGTTCCTATTTAAATGTATGATTTCAAATGTTCCTATTTAAATGTTTGTTTTCAAATGTTCCTATTTAAATGTTTGCTTTCATGTGTTCCTATTTAAATTATTACACCCGTACACGTATGTATGAGGAGAGTCTTTTATGCGCATTGTACTTTTATTGTTATTGATATCAGTTTAACACTAAAATGTATATGCAATATTCATTTATTTTAAGTAACACTGTTCGTTTGCATTTCTCGTAATTATTTTTAATATTGCTTAATTTTAAAAATATTTTTTTTATGTTCTCTCTTAAAAAAGATTGTGTTAAATAAATATTATATAGCTTGATTTCAACGATCAAAACCCGTTGGTTTGGTTCAATGAAACTTAGTATTTTTATGGAAGGAAATCTTGAAACATTTATATTTACCGATTTAAAACCTATCAATTTTTCAATCTATTATATACATCTCGAAATTTATTAAAAAAAATTAATGATTTTCAATACCTAATGGGTCAAGTCCTAATTGAATAGATTACCAGTTCGTACAATAAAATATCTACACACATATCATCACACAATGTCCCTGTCGGAAGAGAGGATGGAGTCCTCTAGGAAGTATAACATCTTCCTCCTTCTCTTCTACATCCATACACTTTCTCATACAACTCTTATGGTTTCCCTAACTTTTAATGTTTCCTTCTTTTAAAAAAAATATACACTTGACTAACCATACTTTCCTTGGTCTTCCTCTCACACGGCTTCTATTCATATTTGCACTGTATGTTTGTTTTGTTAGTCTTTCTTCATTCATTCGTTTCACGTGTCCAAACCGTCTTAGCGTGATCTTCTTCATATTCATCTTCATCGGATTCCATACATCAGCTTTACATTCGCATTCATCCCTAATCACTCCATTCCGTATGCTGTCCTCAATACATACTACTATATAGCATAGCACGTTCTATAGCACGGCTTCTTTCAGTATTTAAAATAAACTGAATTAATTGACAGCTTCTTGACTGCCTGTTCTCGCTAGTTCTGATTCTCACTAAACCCAGAAACAAATATTCATTTATTACATTTTATTCCTCATACTTTTTGCCCAAAGACCCACTAGAGTGCAGAATTTCAGTACGTGACGAGCCAACTGAACAAGCAACCTAGTTCAGATATCTTGGCAGTGAACTGCTCAGCTCTCATGACCTCCCCAGAGAAGTAAGGAGAAGTAAGAAGTAAGTAAGGTAGATAAAGCTGCAGTTGTGGCGGGCTGCCTGAGAGGTGTCATATGGAGAAATAAAGATATGAGAACGGATAGCAAGGTACGCATTTATAAGACCTGTGTGCGACCTATTCTCACATATGGCATCGAAGCGAGGGCGGGACACTGTCAAGACAAAAAGTATGCTAAGGACAACGGAAATGAGAAGTCTGCGCGCTATTGCTGGGAAGACTTTGCGTGATCGTGTAAAGAACACCACAATCCGAGAGGTCTGGGAGGTCCAAGATGTGGTCAGATGGGGACGACAGCGTCGACGATACTGGTATCAACATGTACAGAGAATGAATTCCACAAGAATTCCATACATACTCGTAGCTCTGTATGGGGTGCCGGATGGGCGGCGTCCGCCAGGGAGACCCTCGAAACGATGGAGAGATAGCTGGAGCTCAGCATCACAGGAGGACAATCCTGCAATAACAGACTCTTGAGAGTCTACAGAATGTTTAAGAAGAAGACTTTTGGCCCATTGACCGAACTAACTCAAAAAAGATCCTCAAAATCAGATAGATTATCGATTTTTTTACCTTTCAAGTTTTAAATTTCCCCGGCGCGGAGAGCTCAGCTTAGGTGAGATATCAAAGAACCTCGATTAGTTCTCGTTTAAGGATATTTTGTGAGGTAAAATGTTGACAAGTAATTGAACAAATCAAGATTTGTTCAAGAACGGGATTTAACGGATTGTTCCAACCGCGATCTCGTTGCATTGCAATAATGTTATCAGAGCAACGAGCGAGGCATTCTCAAGGTTTGCAGTCCCCTCCCGGCGGGTACACGCCCCTCAGATAACAGCGGTTTAACGAGACCTCCATTAGCTCCCCCGTCCCCTCCTCCACCAGTCGGGCCGGGCCGCCCCCGCCCCCGCCCTTCCGTATCAATTACCTTTAACAAAGCTCCCGCGTGTTATTTAAAGACAAATCTTGTAAAAACCTGAAATAGCGTAAATATTCCTATAAGGACCTAGTTAATAAAATAAGCTTTTGAAACTCGAGATTCGATCTGCATACCATACGAGTATATGCTATAATTATATGTAGAATTCGGTTAAATGGAGTATTTGTATACAAATAAAATTAAATGGGAAATGTATATTCTTTACTTACCAGATAAGGTTTTCAGTTACAGTTACAGTCACACCCAGCTTTGGTCCAGCGCAGGTGTACGAGTATGTAACATACGAGTATGTAACATACATACGAGTACACACATACGGGTACACACTTATTGTTATAGACTTTCATCACGCATGAAACTTGAAATTAGCAAAAATAACTTGCATTCGAATTGCATTGCTAAACCGATTCTGCCGAAAGCCTAAGTGTTCCTTAAATGTAAATGCATAATGCATGTTTTTGAATTGGTAACAAATTACTATTATTTAATATATTTGTTTTTTTATTAATTTCGTCGCAATTATAAATACATTTTTTTTAAATAATAGATATGACCGAAGTCATGACCATGCACCTTCATCATGGACGTATTTTTCCTCTTCATCATGAACGTATCTTTATATTATATTTTTCCTCTTCATCATGCACGTATCTTTACATTTTTCCTCTTCATCATTCACGTATCTTTATATTTTTCCTCTTCATCATGCACGTATCTTTATATTTTTCCTCTTCATCATGCAGGTATCTTTATATTTTTCCTCTTCATCATGCACGTATCTTTATATTTTTCCTCTTCATCATGCAGGTATCTTTATATTTTTCCTCTTCATCATGCACGTATCTTTATATTTTTCCTCTTCATCATGCACGTATCTTTACATTTTTCCTCTTCATCATTCACGTATCTTTATATTTTTCCTCTTCATCATTCACGTATCTTTATATTTTTCCTCTTCATCATGCACGTATCTTTATATTTTTCCTCTTCATCATGCAGGTATCTTTATATTTTTCCTCTTCATCATGCAGGTATCTTTATATTTTTCCTCTTCATCATGCACGTATCTTTACATTTTTCCTCTTCATCATTCACGTATCTTTATATTTTTCCTCTTCATCATGCACGTATCTTTATATTTTTCCTCTTCATCATGCAGGTATCTTTATATTTTTCCTCTTCATCATGCACGTATCTTTACATTTTTCCTCTTCATCATTCACGTATCTTTACATTTTTCCTCTTTATCATTCACGTATCTTTATATTTTTCCTCTTCATCATGCAGGTATCTTTACATTTTTCCTCTTCATCATGCACGTATCTTTATATTTTTCCTCTTCATCATGCAGGTATCTTTATATTTTTCCTCTTCATCATGCACGTATCTTTACATTTTTCCTCTTCATCATGCACGTATCTTTATATTTTTCCTCTTCATCATGCACGTATCTTTACATTTTTCCTCTTCATCATTCACGTATCTTTATATTTTTCCTCTTCATCATGCACGTATCTTTATATTTTTCCTCTTCATCATGCAGGTATCTTTATATTTTTCCTCTTCATCATGCACGTATCTTTATATTTTTCCTCTTCATCATGCACGTATCTTTACATTTTTCCTCTTCATCATTCACGTATCTTTATATTTTTCCTCTTCATCATTCACGTATCTTTATATTTTTCCTCTTCATCATGCAGGTATCTTTACATTTTTCCTCTTCATCATGCACGTATCTTTATATTTTTCCTCTTCATCATGCAGGTATCTTTATATTTTTCCTCTTCATCATGCACGTATCTTTACATTTTTCCTCTTCATCATGCACGTATCTTTATATTTTTCCTCTTCATCATGCACGTATCTTTACATTTTTCCTCTTCATCATTCACGTATCTTTATATTTTTCCTCTTCATCATGCAGGTATCTTTACATTTTTCCTCTTCATCATGCACGTATCTTTATATTTTTCCTCTTCATCATGCAGGTATCTTTATATTTTTCCTCTTCATCATGCACGTATCTTTACATTTTTCCTCTTCATCATGCACGTATCTTTATATTTTTCCTCTTCATCATGCACGTATCTTTACATTTTTCCTCTTCATCATTCACGTATCTTTACATTTTTCCTCTTTATCATTCACGTATCTTTATATTTTTCCTCTTCATCATTTTGTTATTTTTCTGTCTTCCCGGAATTATTTTATTGTACGAGTATAATTGATGTTTCACACGAGTAGCACCTCCATATGCAACACGGCTGGAATCAAAACTTTTTTATTGTAATTTGTTTTACCAAACACAGTTTATACAACTTTATGTAACGGTATAACCCTACCGGTTTCAAGGTGCACACCTCATCATCAGGGGAACACAAACATGACTTGTTTTTGAAACCTTGAAACCGGTAGGGTTATACCGTTACATAAAGTGAAATAAATAGTGTTTAATAAAACAAATGGCAATGCCTTTAAACCCCCCCCCCCCCCGCTATGTTGATGCCATAACTATAAATAAAAATTACTTAACTTAACTTAACGCGAGCGCACCATACGAGTAGATTACATTTCGTTACATTTTGAAACTACGAGTATAAAACTGTTTTATTAAATTTGAAATAATCTTCATCAATCTTTTAATAATTTTTCATAGTAACATACTATACTCGTACATAATGGCTCACTTTATTTTCTTTTGGCAATCTTCCCGAACTAATCATTGATGTTGGCCTAGGATATGCAGTCGTGCAGCCGTGCAGTCGTGCAGTCGTGCAGTCGCGCAGTCATCGTGTTCGTTGGTTTTAAAACTAACCACTGTTCGGGTTTATACTATGAAACGAACGTGTTCTCTTAAGATTTAATATAAATCTCTGGCGTCAATAAATGAAGATATTTCTAATAATGACTGCGTGTTCCGAAACTAGGGGCCGAGACGAGATCCTCGAGGCAGCCCTGCTCCGAGTGGGGGCAGGGGGACGCGAACTATGGCGGGCATAAACATATTAGCGGTGATACAAGCCGCGTGAATATTACATGAGGACTTTAAAAAAGTTATCTTAGCACAGCGACGGGGTGAGCGGGATGGGACGGGCGGGGTGGGGCGGTGGAGCCGCAGCCCCAAATACGATTCTTTAATCTACATTCCCTTTATAGTTTCTAATACGATTACGCCATGTTATAAACTTGAAGCTCATGCATAAAATATGGCGGTGATATGAGAGACAGGGAATCTATTAGTGAGCCTTTTAAGCTCGATCCTCCAAGATTAGGTATGGTAATAACTGCCGCTCCACATACTCGTATACTCGCTTCACACTCCACACTCCACACTCCATATTCTCGCTCCACACTCCATATTCTCGCTACACAGCTCAACCGTAATACTCGTATACCGGCGAAACTTTATCTTTTATTCCAAAAAAACTTTCTCATTCTGATTTCAATTTAATTATGGAAATCTGTTTGAATCGAAATTGTCCCAGTATTAAATACAATATTTGATAAAATGAGAATGTGTGCGCGAGCTGCAGTATGTTTTGTGTTCACTTTATATAATATATAGGTATTATATCATATAATATAATACCTATATATTATATAGTAACATTGTATTCGACTGTTAACGATCCCCGACTGTTAATGCATCCGACCCGTATTTATTGCTAGCATTAAAGAAGGGAACTGAAAAAAATATTTTCACAGACAATATATCATACAATGGAACATATATTATATTATGAAAGCTAAGGAAAGGTTTTTACACGAACGTGTTTTATTGTATACTAATTTCACTGTGCCAAGTGCAATGGCGCTGTTTTGTCGTATACTAATTCCACTGTGCCAAGTGCAGTGGCGCTGTTTTGTTGTATACTAATTCCACTGTGCCAAGTGCAGTGGCGCTGTTTTGTTGTATACTAATTCCACTGTGCCAAGTGCAGTGGCGCTGTTTTGTCGTATACTAATTCCACTGTGCCAAGTGCAGTGGCGCTGTTTTGTCGTATACTAATTCCACTGTGCCAAGTGCAGTGGCGCTGTTTTGTCGTATACTAATTCCACTGTGCCAAGTGCAGTGGCGCTGTTTTGTGTTATTTATAATCGCTATCGGTTGTGTTTAGATTTATTAGTTTCGTTTTATTGTGCAAGTTATTTTGATTAATTACTTTTTTCATGTGAAACAATTTTATTCATATTAAATTTTTTTTTTAAATAGTGTTTATTTAATAACTATTTTGATTATTTGTGGTAAGAAATTCAACATTTAAGAGTATGCGCAATAATTTTCATAATATTCCGAAAACGCAGTATAGTTTAAAAACGAATAGAACTTGCCAAATACTCGTAATTATACGACCACAATGCAGCTGTACCAAGTTATTCAAATAAAAGTAGAATGATATAATTGGTGTATCATACCCGTACTTTCTTGGTGTATCATATTTGAACATTCTTTCTGTATCATACTCGTACTTTCTTGGTGTATCATACATGTACATTCTTGGTGTATCATATTTGTACATTCTTGGTGTGTCATACTCGTACTTTCTCAAATATCAAAAGTTTATTTTAAAACCTTGTCCATTATAGATTTTTCTTATTTTAATGAAAATTATAACACGCAAGTTTACTTTAATGAATGAATTACTAAATTACCCGTTTTAAACTGACAAAGAGCTTCTAAAATAAATACGAGAACATTATAATAATATAATATCATTAAGAAGAATAGCGCTGCTTATATATTTATATTCTTTAAATAATGTTCACTTCTGTATACAAATAACATACGAGTACAATACGAGTACTTCTGTATACACATACGAGTACAATACTTCTGTATACACATAACATACGAGTACAATACTTCTGTATGCATATACGAGTACAATAACATACTTCCTTACTTATATTAAATGTCATTTGAATTATTTTATTGTGTGAAGTTTCTTTTCTTTTGCTTTTATTGCAATTACTGTGGTAAGTGTTTTTTATTTATTTTAGGATTATATTTATCTGTAATGAATGAAACACTCGCTGATTATGTATTTTTGTTTTAGAGTTATATTTATCTGTAATGAATGAAACACTCGCTGCGTATGTATTTTTGTTTTAGGGTTTTATTTATCTGTAATGAATGAAACACTCGCTGCTTATGTATTTTTGTTTTAGGGTTATATTTATCTGTAATGAATGAAACACCCGCTGTTTATGTATTTTTGTTTAAGGGTTATATTTATCTGTATTGAATGAAACACTCGCAGCTTACATATTTTTTATTTAGGGTTATATTTCTCTGTAATGAATGAAACACTCGTTGCTTATGTACATTTAAATGTTATTGTAAAGTACGAGCATAGTGTACCGTTGATGAAAGTAAAATACAGTGTAACCTCTCATAACGAGCACCTCTCATAACGAGTAATTCGCATAACGAGCTAAACAGATTGTGAAAAAAATGCTCCCTTAACGAGCGACATTTCACATAACGAGTGACGCAGAAAGAAGTCCCATCTTCACGTCAATCACTTGTGAGCCGGGACTTCCGCGCCAGTGCGTCAGTCTCTGGTTAGCACTCGTTCCGCTAGCACGTTAGTGTCACATGTGATCACACATTTTTCCAAACTTTAATTCAGACATTATTTGTAATTTTTTTTGTGCAAAGTTTAATAACCCTTGCAAAAATGTCCCTGAAGAAAAAGCCACAAGAAGACAGCCATAAGAGAATAAAAGTAACTGTAGAAATGAAACGTAAAATCATTGAAAAGCGAGAACGAGGTGTAAGCGTGGCTGATCTAGCGCGCACATACAATCGGTCTACATCAACGATTTGCTCTATCCTCAAGAACAAGGACAAAATTAAGAAGATAGATGCTTCAAAGGGAGTGTCAAGAATGTCTACGAAACGGTTACCTATTCTTGATGATGTTGAAAGGTTGCTTCTCATATGGATAAACGAAAAGTAATTGCAAGGCGATACTATTAACGAAAACATAATTTGTGAGAAGGCGAAAGTTATTTTCGCCGACCTCGTTAAGAAGACGCCAGGATCATCAACTGCCGAAAAAGAAGTACAATTTGAGGGAAGTCATGGATGGTTCGAGAAATTTAAGAGAAGAACCGGCATCCACAGCCTTGTGAGGCACGGTGAAGCAGCAAGCTTTGACACAAAGGCAGCAGAGAACTTCATCAGCGACTATAAGAAGCTCGTAAATTCTGAGGGTTACCGGATTTTACTTCTTGTAAAAAAGAATTAATTATTTGTCATAAATAAAAAAACTAGTTATTTCGATTTTTTTATTGTTTTATACAAATCGAAATCGCATTTCAGGTTGTTACGCTCCTTAACAATTTATAAGTATGTAATTTTATTTGAATAAACGTTAAAAATAAAAAAAACTGAGTATTTTTTTCGGCATGGTACGCATTATCGTATTTTACATTGATTTATATGGGAAAAATTGTTTCGCTTAACGAGTGTTTCACATAACGAGTAAGATTCTGGAACGAATTATTCTCGTTATGAGAGGTTCCACTGTATATAAATCTCTCGAGTGAGCGAGCACGATTATCAGCCATCTTGTGACTGGGAAACGCCTGAGAGTACATGGGTTTATTATGTGCAAACCATTGCATTTTAGCAAGCATACAGTCTTAACAGATCAAATACAAAGATTCGATAACAATGAAATTAAACTTCCGAGATTATCAGCGTGTTTAGTCTGATGCAGCGTTTCATTCGACAGTGTTATATAGCGCTATTTTTGTAATGATAATAATAATGAAAATATTTTGTATCACTTAAGAGCGCTTTAAGAATGTATGATAAACAACATACAAGTCACAGAATAATATTAATTCACATGTGAAATAGTCCGACCGCTAAACCGTTAGACCATTAGACCGTTAGACCATTAGACCGTTAGACCTTTAGACCGTTAGACCATTAGACCGTTAGACCATTAGACCGTTAGACCTTTAGACCGTTAGACCATTAGACCGTAAGACAGCGACCGCTGAAGCTACGAAGAATACCAAAAATCAATTTAATAAAATTTAGTTATCTTTTTCGGTAGATTTTGATAATTGTCGTAATAATCGTCAAGTGTGTTGATAAAAGTACGCTGCGGATTGACGCATTCACTCATCTAATCCAAATTTCTACCCCGAGCCACGGCTGGCCACCACCAGAGCGGGGTGGAGTGTTCCTCCGCAACACTACTATAGAGCCCGTGGACACCCTATTGTCCCGCCTGACAACTCTGTCTCTTCCAGCTCTGCCGAATCTTGTCACTCCTAAGAACCCGCGTCCTTTATCTCCGGCACGTCTCGCCGGGATCAATAGCGCACGCTGCCTCCTAACTCACCCTCTTGACTCTAACGCGACACTTGAAATGATAAAGGGTTAATTAAATTGAAACTACAGATGTCGATGCTATTGTTTATGGTTATGTACCCTAATGGTAGTGTCGTGTGAGCGGAGACTGGGATAAAGAACCCAGCGAACCTCGCATAAGGATGTGAAGACAAACAAATACTATATGTGAGAATAAATGTTGCGAAATCCAAATTCATAGCACTTAAAAAGTTTGACGGAAAAGGTAAAAACGTTAATCGGGTGTACAGTGTATGTAATATAGGATAGGGTGGAAGAATTGTATATTTTTTTATATTTTCAAACGAATGAAAAGTTATATTGAACGCGAGTTGGTACAAGAAACAAGATCAACGGAGCAGAAAAATGCTTATCCTGGAACCAATTAATGTTATGATATACTAAAATGACAACCTCCATGACCCAGTTGGTAAGACGCCAGTCTCCCAACCTGAAGATTCAAATCCCGCTGCAGCCCAGATTTTTTAAAAAAGGATTCCAGTCTGGATTTCACTTAAAGCCTTTTAATATGTTTCTGGTTGGTTGGAAGTGATTGCCACATACCAATAAGCCCGGGTTGTACTGTATACAACTTAAGTATAATACAATACAATACAATAAAATGTTGGTACACTCCAGCATTTTAGCATCAAGATATCGTATTCAAGTGAAACCTGAACATTTTAGCATCAAGATATCGTATTCAAGTGAAACCTGAACATTTTAGCATCAAGATATCGTATTCAAGTGAAACCTGAACATTTTAGCATCAAGATATCGTATTCAAGTGAAACCTGAACATTTTAGCATCAAGATATCGTATTCAAGTGAAACCTGAACATTTTAGCATCAAGATATCGTATTCAAGTGAAACCTGAACATTTTAGCATCAAGATATCGTATTCAAGTGAAACCTGAACATTTTAGCATCAAGATATTGTATTCAAGTGAAACCTGAAAATAAAAAAAAAAACAAGAAGTCGATTAAAGTAGGTGAAAATGGAGTAAACTTAGAAAAATAAATGGTGTGTCAATGTATGATACATTAATAATGTTTTTTGTTTAACACCGCATCATTAAAAAATCCCGGGTCCATAAACGACGACCTGGTGTTGTGAAGGACATGAGTTGAGAGAAAACTTGATACCAGGTCCAGAAACGATGACCTGGTGTTGTGAAGGATGTGAGTTGAGGGAAAGCACGATCCCGGATCCAGAAACGACAGCCCGTTGTTGTGAAGGCCGGGAGTTGTGAGGAAGCACGATTCCGGGTCCAGAAACGCGGGGATGAGTTTTCTCTGAGGCGTAAAGAAGGTGATCCTGTCAGTCTGAATAGGGAATAGTTCTCTTAACTCGGTTGAGTTTGGGTCAATTTACACAATACACATATTTCCGACAACCGCTATGACTATAAGAATGATGATCAAGGAAATGCTTCATTTTCATGATAGCTTTACGACTGATTTGTTTCATGACAAGTGGATCGTAATTCTTGAGACAAGGAATTATATTTGAATGTTAGAATGAATGTATCAATAATAATAAAAGGACATTGTATATACTATACAATATCACCGTTTAGAGAGCGGACTCTCCTCTCCGCGCGGGCGCGGGGCGCTTCAAGTCGGGGTTTGATCCCATAATTATTGAAAGTTTAAAAATTTCATATAATAAATAAATATAAGTTGAGTATAAGGATAAGAAAGTAGCAGCTGCGACCTTTAGCTAAAGTACTGTACTTCCCCGTATCTGTACATGTTCAGAGAAACATATTTGGTAAGAAAACTGTAAAAAACTTACCAAGGAAAGACGAACTATAAAGAAACCTTTGTAGATCTTCCAATATCTTATAAGTAACACTTTCGGCTTTAGGTGTAGTGTATGTGTATGTGCGTAGTGTAGTGTATATGCAAAGTGTAGTATATGTGCGTAATGTAGTGTATGTGCGTAGTGTAGTGTATGTGCGTAGTGTAGTGTATGTGCGTAGTATAGTGTATGTGCATAGTGTAGTGTATGTGCGTAGTGTAGTGTATGTGCGTAGTGTAGTGTATGTGCGTAGTGTAGTGTATGTGCGTAGTGTAATGTGTGTGTGCGTTGTGTAGTGTATGTGCGTAGTGTAGTGTATGTGAGTAGTGTAGTGTTTGTACGTAGTGTAGTGTATGTGCGTAGTGTAGTGTATGTGCGTAGTGTAGTGTATGTGCGTAGTGTAGTGTGTCTGCGTAGTGTATAGTAGTGTATGTGTGTAGCGTAGTGTACCAGATGTGCGTAGTGTAGTGTACCATATATGCGTAGTGTAGTGTATATGCGTAATGTAGTGTATGTGTGTACTAATGTGTGATGTGTTCATACACCAGCATAAATTTTAGTAAGACTTTCCAAAAAAGGTTGCCTTCAAGTGATATAGTTGCCTAAAGCTGCACAAGCCCTCCATTGTAAAGTTGTTAAGTTTTGGTATCCTCAAATAAAAATTAATTTAGATATCTAACATAGACTTAAAAGAAGAGAATTGAAATAACTAAAATCAAATTAAAAAATTATGAACGAGCGTATACGAGTATTAGAGTTAACCGGGAGTTAACGAGTATACACACACTTAACAAGTCGATTGGCAATATTAAATAACAAACATTAAGGTGTAGGTGCCATGAGCTTAACGGACAAGTGGGTTGTATAATATTTGTTAACGAGGAGTAGCATTTAAACGAGACGATCATCTAACAATCCTTAGCTATCTAGGAGAGCATTTAAACGAGACGATCGTCTAACAATCCTTAGCTATCTAGGAGAGTATGTAAACGAGACGATCATCTAACAATCCTTAGCTATCTAGGAGAGTATGTAAACGAGACGATCATCTAACAATCCTTAGCTATCTAGGAGATCATTTAAACGAGACGATCATCTAACAATCGTCAGCTATCTAAACCTATCAAAATACACTTTCCTTTGTCAACAATGCGTACATTTGAATGTAACAACTTAAAACATATTTGAAGGTGTACACATGTTTACTTGTTAAATTATTAGTCATATTGTACATTAGTAAAATGAACGAAGAGAACCATAATAGTGTCCTTAATAACATTTTATATTTTAATTGGAGACATGTTTACCATCATTTATTTGGAGACATGTTTACCATCATTTATTTTACCGCAGTATATGGGTGGCGTGTGTAGCTTTAGGAAACACTTAAAGTCCACCCTATTTAGGAGATCTTATCAACATTTATGAAGAGATATGAACACTACATATCACAAATATCAAGTACACTGCTCATAAACCCGAATATGTTACTATCACATTAAGTAAGACCTTCAAAAAAATTTTATAGATCGTTCCCCCTAACTAAGTTTTCTGCGGTTTTCTAGCCAAATATGTTTTTCTGAACACACGCTGATGGGGATAAGTACCTTATGTAATGACCACAACCACTACCTTATTATCCTTACACTCAAATTATACATAAATATTTATTTTGTAATATTTTAATATGTCAATAATAGTGACAATTAAAATAGCGAGCTAGAGCGCCCTTGAGGAGAGTTCCTCTCTAAACGGCACTTTACAAAATAGCGAGCTAGGAGCCCTAGTACCGTGCGATTATTGGGTGGTATCTTCATTAACAAGCTAGAAAGAGCATTCCTGAGGTACTGTTGAGGTCATGTTCTACTATTATTGGGTGGTATCTTCATTAACAAGCTAGAAAGAGCATTCCTGAGATACTGTTGAGGTCGTGTTCTACTATTATTGGGTGGTATCTACATTAACAAGCTAGAAAGAGCATTCCTGAGGTACTGTTGAGGCCGTGTTTTACTGTAAAACTGATGACTTTTTTGTTATTTTATTATTTTTAAATTATTACCATTGTCTACTCGTAGTTACTCTGTCTTCCGGCAGCGACCTATATGTTAGATTCATGGTTAAAAAGGGTAATTATTAAGGGTACCAGTCTAGTTAAAGAGTTCGGTTGTTAACCTGTCAATCCTCGAAATAAATGTCTAAAAATAAAATAAAAAACCTCTCGTGTATCAGAAACTTGACGTGATTAAATAAGATAAGGGAAGGGACTTGAATAAATATCATATAATTGCGCTTCATGAATACAATATCGCGCGTATTGAGAAGTCACGACCGAGTGTCGAGTACGGCGGGGCAGCGGTAACCCTTCGGCAGGTGGCGGGCCACCCCCGCCGGCGCGGCAATGGGGCGGCAAATTGAAGCTGATAATCGTAAATCCTAACCGCATTGTGTTACCCACCCCCGCCCCGGGCACCTGCTGCCCCAGAAGGGCTTAAGAAACAAATTTGTGTAATGTAAAAATACGAAGGGGGTGGGGGGCGCAAGGCGAGATCAGCCCCCGCCTCGTGCCAGATGACTTCATTATTCCGGAACGTATCTTCGGGTATTGTTGACTGGGTCCTCGCAGCCCCGATCAACATATAAATTATTCATTTTAAAAAAGATCCTGTAGAATATGGAATCACACTTTTATCACATAATACTTCCATAATCAGTTTATTCGGATATTTGTATTCAATTATTATGTAGATGATAGTTATTAGAGATGAGACTGATGTGTTGAGTTGGATGAAGAAGAGCATTCTGGGAGGGTTTGGGCATGTGGATCAAATGAATAAAGGTAAACTAACAAAATAAATGTGAAAGACCTGGCAGAGGACGAGATAGGAAAGTATCGTCGGATCAAGTGTAAATATGTATGTATCATATATCATAATATCTTAAAAGAAGGTAACGTAAAAAGGCAGAGAAGTATGTGTGAGAAGGCAGAGAAGTAGAGTGAGAACTGTATGAGAATGCAGAGAAGTAAGAGTGAGAGCTGTATGAGAAGGCTGAAAAGTAAGAGTGAGAGCTGTATGAGAAGGCTGAGAAGTAAGAGTGAGAGCTGTATGAGAAGGCTGAGAAGTAAGAGTGAGAGCTGTATGAGAAGGCTGAGAAGTAAAAGTGAGAGCTGTATGAGAAGGCTGAGAAGTAAGAGTGAGAGCTGTATGAGAAGGCTGAGAAGTAAGAGTGAGAGCTGTATGAGAAGGCTGAGAAGTAAGAGTGAGAGATGTATGAGAAGGCTGAGAAGTAAGAGTGAGAGCTGTATGAGAATGCAGAGAAGTAAGAGTGAGAGCTGTATGAGAAGGAGCATGAATGTAGAAGAAGCGAAAATGTGTGTCTTGATAAAAAAAGCTGTCGCTCTCTCATCTCTGCCTAATCCGACAGGACACATGTAACATACGAGTATGTGTGCAAGCTTTAATATATTATAACACAAAAGAAACGTGGAACGGCAAGTTGGTCGCCGGGTATTTATTTCCAGCCCAGAAAATGGGACAACCTTGTTTCTGTTTCTGTTTCTGTTTCATCAACTGTAGCTCACCCTCCCCCTCCCCCTACCCCTCACTCGCACTCTCACTCTCACTGTCACTCTCACTGGGGACAAAAGTTCGAAAAATAATTTATGTGGACAATTTCTAAAATAAATTTTTATTATTTTTGAAAATTTATTTCATCTTTTTCTTATGAAAAAAAATACAAATCATCACGCCGTGTTCCTTGCGAGATAGGCAGAGATAACACATCTCCGAACGTTTCTATCCAAGCATACATTCATGTATCTCGAAAAATACAAATCATCACGCCGTATTCCTTGCGAGATAGGCAGAGAGAACACATCTCCGAACGTTTCTATCCAAGCATACATTCATGTATCTCGAAAAATACAAATCATCACGCCGTGTTTCTTGCGAGATAGGCAGAGAGAACACATCTCCGAACGTTTCTATCCAAGCATACATTCATGTATCTCGAAAAATCGCAATCTTCGATTGCTCATACTTTTAACTACTCGTATGTCTTCTTTCTAAATGTGGTGCACCAGCCAGCAGCCAGCAACCAGCAACCAGTACATTTTACCTTCTTCAATCTATAACATTCCACATTTTACCTTCTTCCATCTATAACATTCCACCTTTTACCTTCTTGCATCTATAACAATCAACATTTTACCTTCTTCAAAATAACTTTCTTATTCAAGTAATTAACCAGACATGTTTTCAATGATTTAGCTCTGTCTTACACATCTTGCGCTTCTGATTTAATTAGTCATTCATTCTCTACCTATGTCTGAACCATCTTAAAACTCCTTTCTTCATCTTACTCAAAACTTCTATTTTATCCATGCATTCATTTCTCGTGTCTTAATTTTACCTTCTTCCATCTATAACGATCCGCATTTTACCTTCTTCCATCTATAACATTTCACATTTTACCTTCTTCCATCTATAAAAATCCACATTTTACCTTCTTCCATCTATAACAATCCACATTTTACCTTCTTCCATCTATAACAATCTGCATTTTACCTTCTTCCACCTTTAACATTTTACCTTCTTCAATCTATAACATTCCACATTTTACCTTCTTCCATCTATAACATTTTACCTTCTTCCATCTACAATATACCACATTTTACCTTCTTTAATCTATAACAATCCACGTTTTACCTTCTTCCATCTATAACATTTTACCTTCTTCCATCTACAATATGCCACATTTTACCTTCTTTAATCTATAACAATCTACGTTTTACCTTCTTCTATCTAAAATTCCATATTTTACTTTCTTCTATCTACAACATTCCACATTTTTTATAAGTGCATCATCTCCGTAACCTTAATGTTACGAGTATACTATATATATATCCTTATTCTGGCAAGTCCAAGTCTCCCTTCCTTACATCAAGGTGGGTACCAACACACTATTATTTATTGTCATTTTTGTATATATAGTATTGTATATAAACATAATATAACGATCACTATACACCGTAAGATGTAGGTAAATAGTCTAAACAGCTTAGTTTCATCCCTTCAATCATCACCCTGCAAACCGACACATCCCTGATTATAGCGAAAGTTTTTTTATTAGCGCTTATTCACTTTCATAATCTAACGACTTGTGTTAATGTTCTCCCTTCAATTTGTTCGTGCGTCGGGTGCTCTGGCAGTTGATGTATTATCGACGTCAATACAGGTTATTTTCTAGTCATCCGGTCATAGTATTTTTTCTAGTTAACATGTTTGTGACATAAATAAATAATAAAAAAAAAAACACGACAGATTTTGAGTGAAAATCAAATCGAGTACGAAAAAATATAACCTTCAGGATTTCTTAAAAGATAAATAATAAACAAAGTTCAATAATACTGAGATATTTTCTCTTTTTAAGGGTGTTTCGACTCTTAAAACCATTATATATTATATAGTTTTAATCCATAAATCGCAATAAAAAATGTATATTGTTTAATTTCACAATTCAGATGTATAATTTCACTGTAATATTAAATATTCATTTCGTAATTTTCGCAATTGTTAATTGTTTTTAAAATGGGATTTTCACCCCTGAATGAGTGATGTCGAAGAACACCCTAAAAGAGTAAACCGCGTCATAAAAAGGGAATCGTATATTTTATCGAAGTGCGAGGTTTTAAAAAGAAGATCATCCATAATATTTGGTTTATGTACTCGTACGAGTATTTCAGTATTGTAGGTACATGTTTTATATGTATGTGTTGTACATGGTTTGTATGTATGTGTTGTACATGAATGCATCATAAAATAAAATAAAAAACGAAATAAAATATGTGGAAAAAAATAATATTTCTTAAATTGATTTAGTTAAGTACTAAATCTAAAAAAATGTACAGAGCTTAATGTTCATATTTACGGAATTTTCCAAATAACTTTCTTATTCAAGTACTCGTAATTAATCAGATGTGCTCCATCTTGGTCTTGATCGATATTTATGAATAAACTAACGAAACATTTCCCATCTCAAAATATTTCTATTCCTTAACTAACCTACAACTGCCACCCTAATGTATATTTTTCTTGACATTTCTCTTTTTTTTTAATTTGTTTTATTTTTTTCTAAAAGTTATTTTCATACACCATGTCAAAAACATGGTCATAGACATCAATAATAACCATGAAATAAATTCTGGTTGATTGGAAGAAATCGCTTTAAAGCAATAAACTCTTCAGACGTATTTGCATAAAATTAAATAATTAACACCTATTTAAACTATATGGCGGTAATTTATTAAAAGCATAAGTGTTTCTATAGTAATCATTATTTAAGCACAATTTATACAGCGCTGACTTCAAGGGCGCTATAACTGGGGATTCGAGCCCACTATCATTGACAGATTAAAAATATTGCGAAACAAATAAATATAAGTTGAACGTAAAGATACGATGTTTATTACATACTAACCTACCTCTGTATATGTTCAGAAAAACATATTTTGTAAGAAAACCGCGGAAAAGTCACCAAGGAAAGACGAACTACGAAGAAACCTTTGTATATATTCCAATATGTGATAGTACACATTCGTCTTTAGGTGTAGTGTAGTTTATGTGTGTAAAATGCATGTAGGTAATTGACTAGCTTTTAAAATGCTGCGTGCAAGTGCAACACGAAGAATTTATTTATCTAAGTTTATATAACATAATGAGACATGAAATATTGGGGTGCTTTACAGTTTTGCGCCATTGTATACGAGTCTAATATATTTGATGCGATAACACTGCCTGGAAATGGTTGATCACTTTCAAATATGCATTAAAAGTTTAGGTTCAATTGGTTCAGTGCATAGTATACAATAAAGTTGGAAATTACTAAACGAATTGATCTAATATACCTGAATTTTCGCAAGCATTGAGAAAACACGACGCCGTTCAGTAACATACTCGTATGTCGCTAGAGAGCCTATTTACGCGTGGGCAGCTATGAGTACCTAAATTTAGCTGTATTTAACCATTCTCAACCAGCCTTACATCAATCAGGTCATACCAGGTCGTAATAAATACGGGTAAGATATCCGCCAAAACACCAGAACTATCATAACGACCCGAGTCAATTTTGTGGCCTTATTCGATCTTGAAATCCTTCATTCAGACATCATCAATCCCCATTTTAATTCATTTAGTGGCGCTTGTAAGCTATTTTCGTAAATTAAAAATAAATTTCTGTTAAGGAAGCATTTCATTACGAAACAGCGCTATATGTTACATAACATAAGTCATCTATGTTCTGTATAGTTGTTGCGCTATGTCATGTTAAGCAGAGCTACGAGTACTTATCACAAATAAAATAGTTGATTTAGATATTACTCGTAGATGTTTACGTGGAAACATACTCAATATGTCAAGCAAATCAGAGTGCAAATTGATAATTCACGGAGGCACTTTCTGGTTGTTCTAAAAGTTGGTAATTTTTATATAACAAAATATTTTCCCGCAACGGAGCAGTCGTGGCCCTGCCGTGTGGTGGCGAAGGGTGTGGAGTTGAGGAGGAATAGGGACAAGGAGAGACCATTAAGTTCTTAGCAAACTTTCTTGGCTGTAAACGAATAATTTGATACATCATAACTCGGCGTGCGTGCGCTAAGCTGCGGAAAACATCCCGTCAGAGCGCGGGGCGGACCTCTCTCGGTTCGGGCGCACCCTGCCTCGGGAGTCTCTAATGAAGGAGCTCTGATTCTGATATTCTACATTCTTCTTCTGACACCGTGTTCTTATTCAGACGTTAGTCTCTAAATGTGGGAACACCGCCTAGAGTCACCATTATCTAAATCGGTTCCGGTCTCTCAGTTCTTGAACTCCAAAGCCCATCCAATTTGAAATATTTCGCAACCGTAAGAGCCAATTCCTTAGAAAAGTCTAATACTTTTGTTGCATACAGTATTAATTGTGTATTATAATGTGATTATCCCAGAGCAGACTAATCAACCAGAAAGGTGTTAAACAAGGTTGTTGTGGGGACTGGAACTGGAACTGGAACAGGAACAGGCAAAGTGCAGTGACTGGAAGCCTGAACAAGGTTATTTTCTTTCATTATCCTTTTCTTGTAGTATACTTGCCACGGCTTAAAAAGATAAGAAACAAACTCAACGGGGCACTAAAACATATAAACTCAAACCAGGCAGTACGAGTATCAGAACCTGCTAAGATGATATAATAGTCCTCAAGAGTATCAGAACCTGCTAAGATGATATCATAGTCCACAAGAGTATTTTAGTACCAACTTTGATGTATGGGAGTGAAAGTGAACATGGGAGAAGGCTGAAAAGCGTCGAAAAAATTATGTTGAAATGCGAGCACTAAGAAGAATACACGGGGGGACAGTGTATGACAGAATACGGAATGGAGTTATAAGGGATTAATGTAACCTTAATGCTGATCTGTTGATGACGCTCTGAGATGGTATGAGCACATGAAACGAATGAATAAAGAAAGGCTAACAAAACAAACGTATTGTGTAATATGTAAGGGGAAGGCATGGTAGAAGACAAAGGAAGTATGGTTGGATATAAAGTGTTGGATATTTTTTGAAAGAAAATAATGTAAAATTCATATATAGTAGGAGCTGTATGGAAGGTGTAAGGGTGTAGAATAGGCGAGATGTGTGTGTGTGTGTGTGTGTGTGTGTGTGTGTGTGCGTGTGTGTGTGCGTGTATGTGTGTGTCGTGACAGGGAGACTTTACGATATTATGTATGTCATACATTTGTTTTAATACCATATTATGTTATAAACATACACTGAATCTAAAACAAATCCCTCTTTCTGTACTCGTAAACATCTAGAAATGAGAAAATGAACGAACGATATGGATCCAAATACTCGTAGACAGAGAGTTTTCATATAGCTTATTAGTGAAATTATCATATTATTCTGTTAATAGTCTATATGATTATTCGGTTGTATTATGATAATTACAATTCAACAACTTTATTGCATTATGAAAATTCTCTCAATTAACCACAAATGTGTAACAGAGGTCTATGCATGGAAAACGTATTATCACTTCAATCTCAACCGGGAATCAAACCCAAAAACCTCCGATTGAAGAAAATAGTTATACCGCTGGGTTACAAAGTCGACGATTTTATATTCGACAGGAACGTATCTATCTTAAGCTAACTTTCAGACCTTCAAACGTATTATGATATATTAGTTGCACTCAATAAAAGCCTTTTACTAATGCAAAAAATAAATATGTTTGCAATCTGAAACAGCGTTATTCGAGTAATTTTATATTGTTATTAAACTATTGCCGTTAAATGGGATTAATCTCTACCCTAGCACCGGCACTGCGGCCTTCACATGTTTCCTGTCGATCGGCGCCCGCCTGATACATTAAAATGTTGAGCAACTTTTCTCGGATTTCCTCCACATGCGGCGGTATTACGGCAGGGGGAAGGTAGGAGGGGATTCCATCCCTACACGGGCTGGGAGGGAGCAGGATCCCCCGCTGTCACGCCACGATTGGTCCCCACACAGCCACCGGAGGTGATCTCCCTTCTACTCCACGCGCGCAGGTCACACTGACAATCATCTTCTCTAATCATCCACACATTCACACTTGTACAGCAGTTAATTTTTTAAAAGAAATATTTGCGATACACTTTCAATTTAAAGTTATTAAAAACTTTGCGCTGACTAACGCGCTGACGTTATGTTTAAGGTCGCCAGTTTGAAACTCGGATAAAACAAGCGGGCTAGTCCGGAAAGTTTCCCGTACTTGTAAAAATTATAAAAGTTTATTTACGAGTATAAGTCAATATAACAAGTCACTAACATACTCGTATGTGTTATCTGTTCAAAGCACAGCTGAAAGTGTTCTAGTGAACTAGTGGGTGTATTGTCTTGTGGCCATATCTTCCAACTAATCAATACAAGTCTCTACCATATGTGTTATCTGTTCAAAGCACAGCTGAAAGTGTTCTAGTGAACTAGTGGGTGTATTGTCTTGTGGCCATCTCTTCCAACTAATCAAAAAGGTGTTAAACAGGCTTGAAGTGAAAATCAAACTGGAAACCTTATTTCAAAAGTCTCATTTCTTATCAACTAGGCCACGGAGGTGATGTTCAACTACAATGACGTATTTTTCCATGGTCCGGATTTATAATTTTGTAAGGTACTTTAACTTCCATATAAGACTTTATACCGGTTTACTATAGCTGATGTAATATGAAACAGGTGGAGTGGTTATGTGAAATGATGTCGTGAAATTGTGCGCATCTCGGAGAGGGCGAGGGCGAGGGCGAGGGCCCGAGCCGGCCCTCTTCCAGCCCGTCTCGTTGTCCCCAGTCCTTTCGCTCTACTCCAGACCTCCTGCGCTCTCCAGCTCCTCATTATCCCGAGATCTCCTCGGGCTTCCCTCACATAATTACCATTTGCCCGACCATTATGCACTATGCACTAGCTCAGCCAGCTTCACTCGACGGGCAATTAAAATCACGCAACACTTTCCGCGCTTGTCACACGACTATATTGTCACTTACGTCACACGACTACATCACACGCCGTAATATGCTACAAGTAGGACCTATTAAATATCACGTCACGTAGTCATAACGCCTAGTACAACATTTTGCATTTTGACTACGTTTCAAGCTAAACGAGATTTCGACCAAAATATATAATTTTTTAAAATGATTTCATCCTTCATTTTCCAGCATTATTTTAGTATTTCACGAGGAAATTCAAGATACATTAAAAAATAATGCATATTTAAGTATGATATCGATACTATCAGATTCAAGTCCCTTAATAGGATGTCTTCATTGTAGTTTTTGAATCAGTGTCTGAGAGATGTTCCTTTGGAGGGGAGTAGAACTTAGAGGTCGATTTCTTCTTTGTCTAATACATTGATTATGGTATGGATTATGGTATAAATCGATTCAAAAGGGCGGAGTACTCTGATAGAGCTTTATACATTGTTGATTCTATGGCGTGGAATGGTCTAGCTCTTAGTGATAGAGATATGGGTGATGTGTGCAGCTTAAGGAAGCACTTAAATACAACCCTTTTAGGAGGTCTTATCAAAATTGATAATGCTATTATGAACACTACACGCTACACACATACTGTACCCTACACATAAAGCCGAATGTGTTACTATCACATATCGAAAGATCTACAAAGGATTGTTTTGTATTGTAGTTCGTATTTCTGCAAGTTAAGTAAGTAAGTTTTTTGCGGTTTTCATAACAAATATGTTTTTTGAAGACATGCAGGTGCGTTAGTTCTTAATTAAATGGCCGCAGCCACTACCTTATTTTCCTTAGACTGAAATTAGATGTGTTTATTTTATATTACTTTAAATCTAACAAACATAGTGGGTTCGAATTCCGAGTTAGAACGCCCTTGAAGAGAGTTTGTTCTCTATACGGCGCAATATGAATTATCCGTTTTGTTTTTATTATTATAAGAAATTAAAAAAAATAAGGATTTACGACCACCATATTTAAAAAAATCGTACGTCTCAAAAGGTACAGTGTAAAATAAACGTTTCAGCAGAGATTAATCTTAAAGTGTGGCGCGCGAGTACGGCTTGCGATAGTTTTGTATTAATTGTCACGCTTTCATACTGTACTGAACGTTATTAATACCTCAACAGAAGCGATATTGTTTGTTTCGACATGAGATCGCGTTCCGCGGCAGGCAAACGTATCAATAAGGGTAGAATTAATATCAATTAAGGTCGTGCCCTCCATCCTATCGGCGGAGACTGTAGAGCGGAGAGCGGACAGCGGACAGCGGAGAGCGGACAGCGGAGAGCGAGCTCCGGCTCATGGAGCATGCTAATTGGGGACCATTCTGATTTATTGCCCGCATTATTGGATATCTATTTATTGTGTTTGTGCCGACATGAATTGATCGTGTTGGAGTCATTACGACCGATATTATATTTAATATTGTCAATTGAGATCGAATGGCGCGCACTTCGGCAGTCCACCTCTCCCGGCGGGTTCACTGCGCACCGCGCACTGCTCAGTGCTCACAGCGCGTCGTCCACATCTACCCATTTACATCCGAGCAACTAACTATAACATTTGCACAATAATAATATAAATCACAAAATACTTTTCGAAAATCACTTAGAAACGAAAAGATTTGTCTTACGCATATAAAATTGCAACAAATAATATAGTTCACCTCGAGCAAAGATACAATTCCCTTGAAAATGAAAATTCTAGGCGCGATGCGATGCAAATGTTAGACACACGGAATGTCAAAAACTTGTTTGAAGTTTGTCAACTTATCGAATCAGATAGTCTATGGTGCGATACGAATCAGATAGTCTATGATGCGATACGAATCAGATTGTCTATGATGCGATACGAATCAGATTGTCTATGATGCGATACGAATCAGATTGTCTATGATACGATACGAATCTAAAGTCCATGCACAAGTCCGTTTTTTAAAACGTCGAAGAAGGAGACTGTGTTTCCTTGTTTTCCACGGTATACCATAATTTCGGTACTGAAGGTTAAAATTGACATCCTCTTAATAATCCTCTCAATTCATAAATTGCATCCACAGATTGTGTCGTTGCTATTCAAATTTGAAAAGCTCCATAAGATATTAAACTCAAGATATCGAAACAGGCGGTTTCATTATCAGTTTTTTGAAATAATCTTTTTTCATAAATAAAGGACAATACATCGAGCATTGCGCTCATGATTAAACAATACTTCGTTTCCAAATCAGCCTTAATTTAAGTAAAATCTAAACACTTTATTACAAAAACCGTACATCACCGGTTACAAATGCGATAGAGGATATTGCAATAAGCAAAAACTCAAAAGGTATGCGTGTGATATGTTCTGTGTTTAAAGGCTTGATGTAGATAGTTGTGGGTTTTTTTCTTATTACGAAACTGAATATTATATTGACTAACTAATATCTAAATTAAAGATTACAAGATTTTTTTTTGAAGAATAGATTTTCCTTGAAATATTACCAGTTAAAACACTGTTACAATACAATACGCATCTTTCATATAAGGTTCATATAAGGAGTAAAACATTGTTACAATAATATACGCATCTTTCATATAAGGTTCATATAAGGAGTAAAAACTTACTAACACTAATGTAATTCGGTCTTATATCGGAGAACATTCATATTTCTACTGGGCGAGGGCGAGACATGTCATGAATCTAATGATACTTGAAAGGTAGAGAAAGAAATAATTAAATTCTTAAGTTATAAATGTACTCATACGATTAACAAAATAAAATTAAAATGCCTTAGGAAGTGAGAAACAATCATTTATCTATAAAATGCCTTAGGAAGTGTGAAACAATCATTTATCTACAAAATGCCTTAGGAAGTGTGAAACAATCATTTATCTACAAAATGCCTTAGGAAGTGTAAAACAATAATTTATCTACAAAATGCCTTAGGAAGTGTGAAACAATCACTTATCTACAAAATGCCTTAGGAAGTGTGAAACAATCATTTATCTACAAAATGCCTTAGAAAGTGTGAAACAATCATTTATCAACAAAATTCCTTGGAAAGTGTGAAACAATCATTTATCAACAAAATGCCTTAAGAAGTGTGAAACAATCATTTATCTACAAAATTCCTTAGAAAGTGTGAAACAATAATTTATCTACAAAATTTTGAAAGAAATATGTATGAGTATGGAATAATGAATGAGAAAATAACCGTGTTGCGAAAATTGAGTGTATAATATGTTTGTCACAGACTTTTACCAAAGTTACAAAGCCTTAACTATAAATACAATGTCTTTTAACCTCCACAATGTTAATGCCTTAACTATAAATAATATGGTTAAAATATAACATAAAAAAGTTTTAATATTGCGGCGTCCATAGTGAAGGTACGTTCTGGCAGATTTCTGCGTGCACCTGTTACTGCGAAGGGAGGGACACAGAAGGGACGTGCGCAGTGCGCATCCATCCTGTCTAACATAGATGGAGGAGGACATCTCAGATGAATGACGGCTCGCGTAACCACGTACTGAGCACTTCTACTGTCCCGAAGAAGCGAATCAGACAGTATTCAATGCGATAGAACAAATCAGCGAAGCAAATCAGACAGTATTCAATGCGATAGAACAAAATACTCTGAAAACGCGATAGAAACAGTCAACAAACAACAAGGTGGTTGAAATCTGATACCGAGACCATCCCGACGTCCTGCGCATCCCGGAAGAAGTCTCAAACAAGAAATTTACTCGAGTATATGACGCCAGACTATTAAAGCTTTTTAATATCATATGACACTACACGAGCTTCACTTCTTTAGAGGCCCTCGACCAGTGAAGCTCCAGGAATAGCGGACTTATCGTATCAATCGAGCTCTTCATTTAAATAATATGTCGGTGACTTTTCTTAATCCGATTCTTTAGACTCGTTCGACATCTATTGACCCATATTGATCGGTCGACGATCGCGTCAACCGTTGTTATTATTGGTTGATTAATATTCACGGGACTTAAGTCGCTACTGTAGTTCGTTTCACCAGTTCAAGTCGAATTGTCGCCAATCTTCAAGTCGCCAAGTGTTCATACAATTTATCAAGACCAAACGTCCATCGCAGTTAATTATTTTCCTTATCTCGATAAAAAAAATCGCAATCAGACATCGTTCCAAAATACAGTGCATTAAACCGATTAAAACAGTACAATATCCTTGTGCCATATTCCGCAATCTATTGTATGTAGCAAGCCCACATCCACATCCACATGCACATGTATGAATACATCCCTCAATATTTTTAAATCGATCAAATTGAATTAAAAAGGGAAAATAATTGTTCGTCTTATTGCAACCGTATTAAAGTATCTGTTACAGTTTTCCATAAGCCATAATGGCGAGCTGGCGCTGCACGTGCGCTGCACAGCGCCGCTGCGACCGCCACTGTGTCGGCCGGTAACTCGATAAGCGCCGTTGCCTGACGTAAATGTTACAATTCGATGCGGCTTATCGCATTTGTGTGCGAATCTATTTAATTGTGTTGCCGTGTCAAAAAATTGCCAAGGTGGGAAATTCGGTGATGCAATTATATCTATGCACTTCCGGCCCGGCCCGCCCGGCCACGCCGCCATACTATTATGTTATACGAGCATATACTCGTAGATGGCGGGGGCATACATTTTTAGCGATGCATTTTTGCGGAGCGGCCGACATGTAGAATTAATGCGGAATTGATTAAAACTGAACCGTCATTAAATTAATGCGGTAGATTTATTTTTAGATTAATAAAAAGTTTGTGTCTGTCACAAAGCGTATTCATATGAATTGAATTACCTAACAAAAATAATAGGATTATAAAGACGAGTGTTGAATTAATACAATAATTATCAACTTAATCATTACGCAAAACTGTTTAAATACAAAATATGGTCTGCGCTAGTGTCCGTTAGTCACAGAATTTATTATTTATTTAATTTCATCAGCGGTACAAGGCATTGTACAATACATTATAACAATATATAACTATTACGTGTTTCATTAATTACAAAGAAAAATTAAAAAGTAATTTATTGTATAACAAGTCAATACAACAAAACAATTCAAATAATACATAAGCAAGCGAGTCAACCAGTCTAAATGATTTTAAAAATATAAAAATGTAACAACATACACAGTCGATTATAATCAGTGGTCCCCAACCCCTGGGCCGTGGCCCGGTACCGGGCCGTGGACCAAATGGTACTGGGCCGCGCAAGGGCCTGCTTAAAAATCAAAATTACTTTTGAAAAATCGAACATACCCAATAAAACTTAATTATAGCTTAAAATAATTATTCCGTTGAAAACCCCTTCACGCTAAGTTACCACCGACCTTCCGACCGATATTAAACCCTAACTAAACATTCTCAAAATTCTTTTCTCTATCTTGGAAAAAAATACTTTCAACCTTCCGTTGAACCTTAAAAATATTGAAAATACCCATGAATCCAAAAGAAAATTAAAAAATTATCTGAAACTTAATAATCCTTCATTGTTATTATATATTTTTTCTTCATTTTTCCCACAAACCTTGTGTTTTCTCTACTACTTATTATTTGTCACTATAACTTATGTACCACAGTTGTAAATTTTATTATTATATATTGTACAAATATATTGTTATTAAATTTAAAAAAAAACTACATTCAATGTCCCCCCCCCCCCCCCCAGTGGGCCGCGGTAAAATTATGAAACGTTGACCGGTTCGCGGCGCCAAAAAGGTTGGGCACCACTGGATTATATGATAACATACGAGATGCGGGACGGGGCGGGGCGGGGCAGTTTCGGGATCTAATTCTGATGAAGAATTCATTTGTCGAGTTTATTATTACCATTCCTTGTACAGTCGTATTCTTCTTCTTCTTACAGTCGTATTCTGTTATGGTCCTGCATCATTGTTTGCCTCTTGTGACGTCGACTGCCAGCTATATTGTCAACAGTCGTATTGCCAACACGTATTCCGAACTGCGAGTTATATTCCCGCTTCAGTGGGTCTTCATTCGAAGGGTCGATTTACGAAACCAGAGTTTCCATCGCTTTTCAAGATATCGTCTATGGGTATCATTATATGAATACCACCATACGAAGGAAAATGAAACTTTTTACGCTTACGGAAAAATAATTACTCAATATTTTAAATGTATGTACTGGCCAAGAAAATAAGGTTAAACCCTCGTGTCGATGTATTGGCTCAGTAAATAAATGTATGTACTGGCCAAGAAAATAAGGTTAAACCCTCGTGTCGATGTATTGGCTCAGTAAATAAATGTATGTACTGGCCAAGAGAATAAGGTTAAACCCTCCTGTCGATGTATTGGCTCAGTAAATAAATGTATGTACTGGCCAAGAGAATAAGGTTAAACCCTCGTGTCGATGTATTGGCTCAGTAAATAAATGTATGTACTGACCAAGAGAATAAGGTTAAACCCTCGTGTCGATGTATTGGCTCAGTAAATAAATGTATGTACTGGCCAAGAAAATAAGGTTAAACCCTCGTGTCGATGTATTGGCTCAGTAAATAAAAGCTGGTCAGATCAAGATTGAACGGAGATGAAATATGTAGTGGCCAAGTTCGGTGAAGTTATCATAACTAGTATATGGAGGGGGTTATTAGGTACTTATTACTCGTACACTAAGTCGTAAACTATTACCATGTGCAATAAACTATTACCATGTGCAATAAACTATTACCATGTGCAATAAACTATTACCATGTGCAATAAACTATTACCATGTGCAATAAACTACTGTCATATGCAATAAACCCACAAAAAGTGTGATACAATACAATTATTTTTTATGTATGTATTTTATCCACAGTTGAAGCCCACTTCAAAAACTTCAAAATTATATCATAGAACTTTTGTATACAATAAAGCGATTGATGCTGTCAAAAATATACATTTTACGGAATATAACGTCATGCGAAATGGAATTTAAATGGTTTTCTGGGTTGGGCCTAAAATGAGGCGTAACATCATGACCGATACTTCATTAAAGCGAATATACTCAGATACTGTATTGCTTTCGTATTTTATTGCTGTAAAAACGCACCTGAGGGACGAAATATTCTCAGAATTTTCCAATACAGCCCTAAAAACATATGAAGCAACGTATACTATTATACTTCATAAAAAGAGACGCCATCACGCCGTCACATCACCACGCTTTGGCATGTCAATTTTGTATGAAAAAAATGTTCCAATTGTACCTGCAAGTAGGCCGGAACTAGGAATTACCCTAGGTAACAGGAAAATCTCATAAATGCCTATTGTCTTTGGTAAAGTTAGAAATTACTTGAACTGTTCCTCAAGATACTTGAAATATTATTTATCTGTGTTGATTGAAAAAAGGTCGTCAAGTTACGTTTATTTATCTTACAGAAACGTTTTGTATAGAACTGTTTTTTCACTCATTAAAATCTAATGATACTTGAAACCGAGAAGTAAGAACTTGCCGACACATGTGTATGTAACAGTAAGAACTTGCCGACATATATGTGTGTGTAACAGTAAGAACTTGCCGACACATGTGTATGTAACAGTAAGAACTTGCCGACATATGTGTGTGTGTGTGTAACAGTAAGAACTCGCTGACATATGTGTGCGTAACAGTAAGAACTTGCCGACATATGTGTATGTAACAATAAGAACTTGCCGACATATGTGTATGTGTGTGTAACAGTAAGAACTTACCGACATATGTGTACGTGTATGTAACAGACACATATTTAGAAATCTTAAGTTCATATTTTTCATACACATATTGTATTACTTACTTAGATTTAACGTGAACTGACAATGATAAAACATCACCTTGCCAGGGCCGGTCTCCGGGAGTCGCATCACGTCGGCCCCCCGACCGGCCGGCTCTTCCGCTTCCCAGGCCCGGCAGCGGGGGATCCAGGGTGGAGAGGGAGGGCAGAGCGCGTGGAGGACAGCGGCCGCCGTTTACTCCAAATGGATTGCAACTTGACACCGCGCCCCCGAGGGGCCGTGTCAGGTCCGCCACGCTCCGCTCCGCTCCCCACGCTATCGCGTCATATGCCAGACGCGGGCCTTCGCCTTCCATTTCTTTCAATTTATATTTTCTTTCAAAATTCATTTTTGTCCCGAGCCATGCGAAGGTAGCGACTCGCGACAAGGACGACAAATTGAATCGGCGTCCTCCTGGCTGACGAGGGGCAGCCTTGGTGTTCATGGGGCGCGGCAGAGCCTCCCGGAGCATTTTACCAGAAACCTTCCAGTATCCAGTTCAAACGCAGCTTCGCTGGGAATGCAATCAACTTAATTCTCTTTTCAATATCACTGAAAAAATATTGTGAACTTTTGTTCTCAAAATGGCGTAAAACTGCGGATATCACTTCTTCGTCCCTTTAAGAAAAATCAACTCAAATATGATTTTAGTTTAGAAAATTTAAAAAAAACACTAGATGCCAAGTCATAAATCCTATCAACTCCTGAGGAAGAGTCCCTTTGATCAGTTCCTTCTTCGTTACTTAGTGACATCGTGCTCTTAAAAAAAGAAGATTGCGATCTTCTTGCGTAGATCGCGCTGGATAGGGACTTAATTTGTACCTCATAACACGTGGCTGATGGTGAAATCGAACTAAACTGAACTGAACTGAACTAACTCCCTTATCTCTAGTACGAGTACCTCCATCTTGTAGGACATCTTATTCTTGTTCGTTTGTCCTCATAATCATAATCACCAGCTTCGACAGACTTTGTTATTGTTTCTGGCAACATGCCCAAAATATGTATTCATTATTTTCCTATATCATGTTGCAAGTCTTTCGGTAATCTCTAATTCTAGGATGAAAGAGTCCATGGGATACAAAGCGCTCGTCTCCAATACCACAACAAGATATTGTGATACGAGTACATGGAGATTTGTTCTAACGAGACTTTTTTTTTTTTTTTTAACCACTTTGCACGGATTTCTCCTGTTACACAAAGAGGGTCTGCTTCTAGCATTAGCTTATTCGTTAGGAAGAATATCAGCCAGGATTCTTCTCATACTGCTAGACGGTACCGAGAATATATCAACAGTGTCATTCAGTTGGTTCAATATCTCTATACCACGCGTGACTGAGTGTTTAGCCATGATATTTGTCCTGAAAGTTGGTATGCAGTACAGAGGGTGATTCCTTGCATGGCTATATTTATTGGGTACATATAAACTTAGTGCTTCTAGACCCATGACCCAAAAGGGGAAAGGGGAGTGGAAAAAATATATACAATTTTAGGAAAAATAGCTATAAATTTAGAAAATATACCAAATATACACCTTCCTATCCTTCCACTTAACTATTATAGTTCCTTTTAATATGTTTATTCTTTCAATAATACGAGTAGTGTGTTTGAATCTCGAGTAAGAATGACTTTGATGAGAATTTGATCTATAAACGGCGGCATAAAATTTTATTATAATAATATTTTTACAATAAATGAAATCTCAAAAAGGTTATAATCTATCGTCAGAGAAATAAAAATGTCGATAATTCTAATTTATTTCAAGAATCTTTCAGCCGCTGAAATATGGAAGCATGAAAATATTAATGAGAGCGCTCAGCACTGAGCGCTACCGAACATGTTGCAATACAAATCCTATTCGGGAGCGATCAACTCTCTGTTCCACTAGGTGAGTGGCGGGAAAAGAACGGTTGGTGGAGGGGGAGAGTTGTTGAATAATTGAAGAGTTATAAAAAAGACACGCAGTTTGACAGCAACACAAACTGCTCCCTGTTTAAATATGATTAGGAAACCTGTCGTTATATTAATTGCAGTACGAGTTATTGGTGGTCCCATTCTTCTTTTACTCCTATACTCGTAGAGTGTATGGCAAAAAAACACTAGCAATATTTTGTTTGTTATCATATTTTTATGAGGGAAACTGTGTCAACCTCCGAGGCTTAGTTGGGGACATTCTCTCTTCCAAACCGGGGCTTTAGGGGTTCGACTCCCTTAGGCACCCGAGACTTTTAAAAAGGGTCTTAGTCCGATTTTAGGGTAATGTTTGTTTAACTATAATAGTAATAAACCCACCAGGTTGTACCGTATGCAACGAAACTGTTATATAATACAAAACTTAGAGACATGTCTCTAAGTTTTGTATTTTGTAAAAATTCTAATATCATGATATTAGAATTTTTATGATCAAATTTCATCAATTCTGATTACAACCAATGCATAATTTGTGAAATATTGTCATTTAAATATTGAACACTTTTCAAAATTTGAAGCAGATTAATGTGACAAAAAAAAGGTACAACTGCTTTATATTCGACTAGAACTATCATAGTATAAATAGTCCAAAACCCATTCGATGGTTGTCATCAAAGAAAGAATACGAGAATTGAATTTCGAATACAAGAGAGCGAGAGAGGAATACTTGGATTCTTTCCGAAAGTAATTCGAAATTTGAATCTCGGTGGGTCCGTGATACTGAACGAATTTTAAATACCTAGCTAACAATTTTTGAACCGGTGTAAAAGGGGACGATGTATATATGTGATGTGATATATATAAACAAATTTTACATTTATGAATATATATTTTCATAAATGTAGAATTTGTTTTACTTCCGTGAATATTTTACGGGCTGCAACTAGTTTATTTGAATTCCCACACAACCTCCGTACGTACAACCTTGTTGATAATAAATACTCTTCCACCCCGCTAATTGGGTACCGGTGAAGCCGAAAAAAAGATTAAACAAATCGGCAAACTTAAATGAAAAATCACAAACCTATCTCGAAATTATCTGTACTAAGTGGAAAAGTTGTTTTCTCTCAAATTATGAATGATATAAAATCATGTCCCTGTCCCTGTTCCTAACCGCGTTAGTTTGTTTTAGGCTCTACTGTTACAAATCTCGGTATTTTTACACATAATGTATACTAGCTCAAATAGACGCCATATATTGTATACAGAATACAGCAAACAGTTTGATAACGTTGAATATTGAATTTTAATTAAAAAACTGATTAAAATGGGCAATCCTGGCAATTTACTAAGGTGGCTTGTATTTTACATGACTAAACATAGTCAGGCTGTGGTCATTGGGAGATACAGGTCAGACTGGGTGTGAATAGCATTAGGTGTCCCTCAGGGCAGCCTTCTCGGTCCATCCAATTGGTGATCCCTCAGGGCAGCCTGCTCGGTCCATCCCATTGGGGATCTCTCAAGGCAGCCTGCTCGGTCCATCCCATTGGGGATCTCTCAAGGCAACCTGCTCGGTCCATCACTTTTCATTATTTGAAATAATGATATTCATACATGTTTTCGTTCCATTCATTTTCTTTTGTATGCGGATGACATGAAGATTTACGCTTTGATTCGATCAATTGATTGCCGTTTGAGACTCCAGAGCGATATTGAAGAGATAACTGTTTCGATACAGCGAAGTGTTTCTCCGTCACTTTCTCCAGGAAATGCAAAACAAGATAAACGAGTTGATTATCGTTTCGAAGAAAAAAAACGAAGATCAAGGATTTCTTTTGAATTCAAAAGTGACACAAATTTCATATAAAAAAAACAATAATCAAGGCAAATAGTACATAATAATTAATTATTAAATCCTGTATTTTTTTTCTTAATGCCCTTCAATTCAAAACTCTTGATGGCACTTTTGTCCGTAGTCACTTAGAAAATGCGTCTCAAATATCTAATTCTATATAAAATGATCAAATAGAGGGAAGTGGAGAGGGTGCAGAAAAAGTATTTTGATCTTTGGAATGTTCACTTCATTGATTTCTTATGCAAAAGCACACGATGTGTTCCAAGTCCAAACTTTATCAGCCGAGGATGATGTTAGTGATTATAATCACTAACCAATTTTAATTTATATTTTCGTAAATTTATAAATTTTCCATATCTTTCGGAACATATAATATTTTATATTGCAGTAAGAATAATCCCTAAATCAACTTTAATGTACTATCCAACATGTAGAACGTCGTATTCCTAGAACTCTTATACGAGTACCACGATCCTAGAGGAATTATGATGTACGAGTATAATGATTGGACACATGTTCACACAAATTTGATTACATCCCGGAAATATTTTGTACTAGTCTCTAAAATCGAATTGCACAATATTTTACCAAGTTATTATTATGTAATTAATTGTTCTACTATGACTCGAGTTCATGTCCATTATACTGTTTGTGTTTATAATTATCTTGCGAAGCTTAAGATTGCCTTATTTTTAAAATCTTGAATATTTTTTTTTAAATTGGTGTCTGTCTAATCAAAGAGTTTGCCTACGAATAATATCCACACGCGCTAGACTCGTGCGAGTGTTGTCGCCTCTTCACGTGTGGGGTCATATTCCTAAAATGTGCGATACAACCCGGGAATTTCGCGCCTATTCCGGTGGTTCTAAATTCAACGGCTCGATTAATGAGGTCGAAGGCAACGTTGTCTCCCAGCCACGCTCATTCATTCGTCCCTGACATCTTCTGCCGTAATATATTATGGGCTTAGATATTTATTTCGAGTTTGCTGTTATTTATCGAATACCGAGCTCAATACGAGTAAACAGGTATTAATATAATATTATCTATTAATCCATTGTCGTGTCGAAGGCTACCGTATGATATTATCTATTGTTGTGTCTAAGGCTACCGTATGATATTATCTATTGTTGTGTCTAAGGCTACCGTATGATATTATCTATTGTCGTGTCTAAGGCTACCGTATGATATTATCTATTGCTGTGTCTAAGGCTACCGTACGATTTAAAAAAATAGATTCCTAATAATAACTCCCTGAATAAAGCTTGTTACACAGAAGGTTGTGAAATCGATTCTTGTGTCTTGTAAAAATCATTAATATAAAATACAAAATGAAATGACTTCATCGACCATCTTCGCCTCGACGGAAGTATAATAATATTTTAGAAAAGTACCTTCTATGGAATATTAGCGAGAAGCATTCTGGCGGGCGCGCTGTCCCCGGGGATAGAAGGGTAGAGGGGTCCCTGCGGCAATTTGTCTTTATTTCTAACTGATGATCTGCCCGCTGCAAGCTGCGCCCCGCACTCCCCGGCGCTCCCCGGCTATATCCCAAGATCGACCGCCCCGGCCTGCAGCGGCTCACCGCGCCCCGCGCATTCTTCTATATCGACAGCTCGATTTCATTTCATTTCAAATCCACTTTTCCCTCCATCCCTGACTTCTTCCGCTATAATACGAGTACATTACTATACTATATAAGCTTAGATCTTCATCTCGAGTTTACTTTTATTTATTGAATACTGAGCTCGATACAATGCGAGTAAATAGGTATTAATATAATACACGTGTAATCAATTCACAGGCTTTTGTCATGAACATATTCTTTCAAATATTATTTAATTACGAACGGATAAAGGAAAACTTCTCATTAGAGGAATGTTACGATGCGGAATTTAGAAACTAATCTTTCAATCGTTTGACGTTTTATTTATTTATATTAAATAGCTTAGCTTACGTGTACAGATCGCTTCGTATAGTTGAAATAGAGAACCGCTTACTACGTCTAGAAATAAAGAAAAGTAAAACATTATCGTGGACCGATTGAACACTGATAAGAAGTGAACCGCTGAGGCATCATGAAGAAGTGAACCGCTGAGGCATCATGAAGAAAAAGATCAACGAGTTTGTTTACTTAGGCGCTTTTATTTCGAGAACTGGAGGATGTGAAACGGAGATTCGAAAACGAATGGCAAAAGCAGCTATAACGAGTCTTACTAACCGTTCTATACTCAGAATCCACCTAGTTCAATCTCTAGTACTCGTGTTCTCCATAGCACTACATTAAAGAGTGGAAACATAAGCGATGAAATGGTAAGATAAAAACGGATTCTCCATACATCATATAATATATATCATGAACCGTATGGCGAGGTTCACTAACGTTCCTTTCATCGAAAAATTAGAGATTACCGACAAATTTTCGAAAACATACAGAAAAATAATTATAACATACTTTGGGTATATTACTAAAAAGAATGGAGAAAGTTTGGAGAAGTCGGTGATCACGGGGACAGTTGAGGGAAGGCGGACAAAAGGAAGGTGTCCTTTGAGATGGACTGATCTAGTAAAGGAGTCAACAGGAACCTTTCTAAGCGCTATACTATATACGATATGGCCAATGGTAAGGAGAGATGGGCACAGGTGGTGCGCGCGACCCTCAGCATTGAGCGCACGATGCAGAAGAAGAACTCTTTAGAAATTAATATTGCGAAGCAGAATGTAGAAACGAGTCATGAGATCATTTGACGTTTTCTTTATTTATTGTATTGTATATAGCCTCCATAAATAAACCCAATTATATATAATGTTAATAATAAATGTACAATAACATGAAATCATTGTTAAGCTGAAACAACTTACTTCTATTACTAGGAAAGCTCCGTATGTTTTCATTCTCTAAAATATTGATATCCGAAGTCCTATTCAAAATGGACAACCCGCGAAACAAAGAAAAAGCACTTTGTAAGTTTTGTGTGATGAGTTACTTATGAAACACTAATAATACCTAGTACGAATATAATATAAATATCTGAAATGGATGGAAAGTGAGGAAGAGGTACACAGAGGAAAAGATGAAAGGTGATAGTTACTGAAATTTTGAGACAGAGGAACCTGCATGACGAGAAGTATGGATGAGGACGAAGCAAAAATTGGTGAATGGATGTAAGGGAATGGAAATCTGTCCCTTTTGCCTACCTATAACGTAATGTTATGGATGTGTTTAAATCATGATCATTTCTAACGTTGAAGACACTGCCTGTAATCTGACGATCTAACTGTAATCCAAGACCCACTATCCCCAACAAGGCTCTTCTAGCTCCACTATCCCCAACAAGGCTCTTCTAGCTCCACTATCCCCAACAAGGCTCTTCTAGCTCCACTATCCCCAACAAGGCTCTGCTAGCTCCACTATCTCCAACAAGGCTCCTCTAGCTTCTCTAGCTCCACTATCCCCAACAAGGCTCCTCTAGCTTCTCTAGCTCCACTATCCCCAACAAGGCTCTTCTAGCTCCACTATCCCCAACAAGGCTCCTCTAGCTTCTCTAGCTCCACTATCCCCAACAAGGCTCTTCTAGCTCCACTATCCCCAACAAGGCTCTGCTAGCTCCACTATCTCCAACAAAGCTCCTCTAGCTTCTCTAGCTCCACTATCTCCAACAAGGCTCTTCTAGCTCTACTATCCCCAACAAGGCTCCTCTAGCTTCACTATCCCCAACAAGGCTCCTCGAGCTCCACTATCCACTATATCCATTCCACTATCGTAACCTCGGTTGTTCAATATAATACTTAAATATTGAATTATTAATTAGTTTTCATAATCCTAACACCCGCATTATTTACATCTGGAATTGTATTTTTTTCAGTAGTGCATATCATAAATTGGTAAACCACTACTATGCTACACGACACAATAGCATTGCGCTGTATTAAAAGTTTGCCTGACGAAAGACTACTGTAGATTAAACACCATAGATTACTGACAGAACTTTGAATTAGATCTATCAAGACTTTGTGCTTGCTGAAGTGCAACAGCTCACACACAATAAACGAATAAACCCAAAGGCGTCTTCAACCCACAGAATGGTTGATGATCGTACTCATACGAGGGATAGCCTGCCCTGTCCTATCGCATCGTTGTTATATGTGTAATATCACTTATTTGTTATATGTGTAATATCACTTATTTGGTATGTTAAATAAACCAATTGATAACTATTGTACTTTTATGTAATATTAATGAGATAGTTGTATAAAATAATATACTCGTTTATGAATGTTGAGGAGGCGAAGGGAATATCTTAATCCACTCTATTTACTACAAAATTACTGCAAATTGTGTGATAATCTCATAGTATATATATAATAGTATTTACGTAACAAAAGAAATTTCTCTCCTCTAACACGTCTTATCAAGTATTACACAAATCGCTATGTGTGATATAGTAAGATAAAGCGAAAATGTTAATTTTTCCTTAAGGGGATTCAAAGTTGTCTTGTAGCATATATCGTATTACAAATCAATCCTGAAAGTCTAGCCTGGTTCCGCACAATTGAATAACTGAATACCTGACTCGCTCCGTTCCATGCCGAGCGAGGCGGGAGCCGCGATTGCAAAGAGGGAAAAAATGAAATATAATTTTAATTTGAGGTTAAGGCGGGCTGACAGAGGAGTTTGGTTTAAAGAGATTGGCTCTGACGCGCTGAGCCGGTGGCGGTGGCGGTGGCGGTGGCGGTGGCGGCAGCGCGGCTCACGTGCCGCCCAATAAGTTCCCGTATCGCCATAACCGTATTTTATGTGTTGCTTCAACATTTTTATTGAATAAGACAGGGCGGGGAGGTCCCGAGGGCAGGCGCCGCCCACCCCGCCCACCGCGATACAGTATTCCCGGCTCGTGGTAGAGGATAGAGGATAGCGCCGTCGGAAACTGGAATAAACGGGAACATGAAGACGAGCAATTTATGATTTTGGAAATGGGGAGTAGCGTGAATTTACAGCCAGCGCCGGCCGCGAGACGAGAGGTGAGAGGTGAAGACTCTAGATAAGGGGTGGGAAACGAACGGCATCTGAAGTGCACGTGGGTCCTAGCTCAATAATTTCCTGAAATGTCTCAAAACAGATACGTTTGTATCATATTACTATTTCTATTTTAAACGTGACGTCACGTAGGGATGAAAAGGGACTGTCCAAAGGGACTTCTCAATTGGCGGCAGCTCTGAGTGGGGAAAGAATAGTTGCGACGGCGGACTTGAGGTCCGACGTCACTAGAGAAGGAATATGAAATTTTATCGTTTTACCATATTAAACTTCTCGCTTGTACCACATTTAACTTCACGCTAGTACCACATATCTTTGTAGTAGTATTTGATTCGATAAATATTAATAAAAAATATATCCCGCTGATGTGGCGAGGAATGTAACAATTAAATATCCCGCTGATGTGGCGAGGAATATAACAATTAAATATCCCGCTGATGTGGCGAGGAATATAACGATTAAATATCCCGCTGATGTGGCGAGGAATATAACAATTAAATATCCCGCTGATGTGGCGAGGAATATAACGATTAAATATCCCGCTGATGTGGCGAGGAATATAACAATTAAATATCCCGCTGATGTGGCGAAGAATATAACAATTAAATAGCACTACAACAAATACGGTAAGGCTAAAATGTACCTAATATACTCGTACATGAAGACAATCGTAACTTTTGAAAAATAGTCCAGATCAGAAATAACAAGAACAAAAATATGCGAAGAACTAGCATAATGAAATGAAAATCCTCAGATCTATTGCAAAACATCATTTAGAAATAACTCCGACCCGAGAAATATGTAAAGCAGAGGATATTGTGAAATGGGGTGGAAATTGCAGAAGACAAATGCGAGTTCCTGTAGAAAGGATGGCTATCACGAGAATATCCCACGTAGTAATGCATGAAATACTCGCTGGCAGTCATCCCTCAGGAGACCTCCAAAAATATAGAAGGATAGCAGTGGTCAACATCCCCAGATAAGTAGTCCTGATGATAACTAAGCACAGATCTAACTTAAGATAACGAAGAGGGAAAAAATGCTTTTGTAATTATTTTCCTTGTTTTTAAAATATAGTAGAACAGCGTACGCCCTCGACCTAGTCACCGCAAAATTACTCTTTTGCCTGTAATGAGGGGCCGGCTTATGAAGGTTGCTCCTGATAATAGATAATCTACTTTGCATCCACCTGTGAATGTATCTCCTCGCAACTACATACGTAATATTATAATATTATTTGAGATTCAACTTTTGAAAGGGTTAATTGTGTGTCTTTGAAATTGAAGCCACCACCATCAATAGCTGAACTATTTAAGGCTCGTCGAAGAATATTCTCCATTCTCTCATATCTTATGCTCGACTTATCCGATTAGATCCCCTGGCTATATTGGTATCCTTAGTAACACGCCCATCCGTCCATCCATCGAAGCCTTGCTCTTCTAACAGGTCATATGATATTCCGTTTAGAATATGCTTTGTCATCAAAAGATCACATACAAATGCTCGCATTCTTCCCTGGCAGGGAAATAGCGTGATACACAAATATGGCAATTCGACTCCACGGAATACAAATTATCACGTCTTAAATAATTGTTTTTATAATATTGGCAACTATTTAAGCGCTTACCATTTCATCATTTAAAAAGTAATCATCTAATAAATGAAAATAAATAGTATTAAAAGTGTATCGGTTGATATATTTGGAGGCAGTTTTAAAAACCTTAAAAGTTGTCTACGGTGAGCGTTTTTGTTTATTGAAAATATAAATCTAGCGTATCTGCGTGACTCTGGTATATTATTTCCCTAAAACTTTTCAAGATCTGAAAACAATACGTTGAACTCTTGATTTGCGTATTTTGATGTGTATTGGAGGGGATAAAGTATACGATTTTATTTTTGTTTATATTTTTCTGGACAGATTATTATTTTTATGAATGTTGTTACGTTAAAAAGTAGTTTCTTGCGCGGGACACGGGACACGGCCCTTTGCCGTCTTAACGCGTAACGCTTGCATGTATTATATTATATTATAACTATGAACTAACTTAATTTCAATTTCCTATATGTAATTTCAATATATAATATATATTGCAGATAGTATGTACCTCGTAATAGGTAGTATGTCATGTTTATTGTGTTTTTTCAATACTTTTTGTATTTAAGCGCAATCTAAATTCTAAATTTTAATTAAAATATGATTTTAATTGATGAAATTGACCGTTCATTGATAAAAACATACCACGATGCCGCTTTCCTTCTGGGATAGGCAGAGAGGACAGAGCGCCAGACTTTCTAATCACTTGATTTAAACATACCTCCATGGTCATCTTTTATCACGGCTTTCAGTCACATTTACACTTTGAATGGGAATATGGCCTGGGGCGCTGCATCACACAGTAATGTAAAAATGATGATTTTAAAAGTGATGCACAGATATCAACAAAGAATGAATACTGCTTTGGCCTCCCGTCATGCTGCAATTATGTCTTGTCAGCAACAATACGCCAAAAACCTTCTGATGTGCTCAGAAAATGCTGCATCGTCGAAACAAGTATCTACAAAACAAGATGAAGAAACTGTGGACTGAAAAAAGTACTCTATGTGTACATGCGGATCATGTACCTTCAGACAAACATGTTTCGTGTACTCCTGTGTCCATTTAAGTTAGCGGCTATAGTCTAGCGGAAAGTGTACATGGCATTATTAAATAAATAAATAGTTTTTTGTTTATCAAAAATATAAAACTTTTAAAACACATTCATTTATGCCAGAGTCTCGTATTCCTGTATTGACATGAAAAAATATGATTTAGCGCTAGTCGAATATTAAACAACTCACCAGTCATTTTTTTTTTCAATAATAGATACGACCGAAGTCAAAAGTATCCTTATACAGAGTCAATCGATGTGAGTAGGACAGCGCTGGATTCAAACCAGTGACCTTCCGAAGTCCAGTGCATTACCGCGCGGCCATATACTATACCTCTCTTAATAATCAGACGTGAAGAAAACTCACCTGCACGCGCGCCTCGGTCAGGTTGATCTTCATGGCCAGGTCCTCGCGCGTGAACACGTCCGGGTAGTGCGTCTGGGCGAAGGCCGTCTCCAACTCCTCGAGCTGCGAACCATTAACTCGTATGAATAAGACTCCGGGTCAAGTAAGGAGCGCTAAATATTGTATTATATAGAGTAGAGTACGAGAACGGACACCCACCTGCTGCAGCGTGAAGGTCGTCCTGTTGCGGCGCTGCTTGCGCCGCACGAAGGTATCGTCGTGGATGGCCGGGTGGTACGAGTACGACGTGTCTACAACAATAAACATATTCATCATTTATCATGGATACTAGTTAATCTCCCTTTAGAACCCTACCTCAATACATCCATTATTATATACCCTGGTTTTAAAAGCCCAACGTTAAACCATATCTAGGTTAAACATAGGTTAAACATAACTGTTTCTAACACTACTCAACTGCAAATAATAAAAAGTATTTTTTTAACATGGCCCGAGAGTGTTGTAGAAACTAATATTGGTTCAATTTAATTTAATAATTAAATAAAACAATAATTATACATGAAAAATTATTTATAGAGGGTCGTTTAGAGAGCGAACTCTTCTCAAGGGCACTCCAATTCGGGAATCGAATCCACTATTTTAAAAAATTTAATATCTACAAAAAAGAAAACAAATTGAGTGTTAAAATAGGAAGGTGGTAGCTGTGGCACTATATAAAATATTTTTTAAACTTATTTTAATCAATTCTGAGCGTCAGCCTTTTAACATACGAGTATTTTGTTAACATCTAAATCTTTGTTATCTTAAGAATGAGGTGTTTGTGTGGTTTGAAGGTGAATCTCCTGGCTCCACAATATACTCGTACGTGATTGGACTGGTATAAGGAGCGTCGGGGATCTTTTTTGGACTGCCGGGGACAAAGATGCCTACTCTCAGGTGATAGTCAACGTTGGGGGGACCTGACATGACACTGGGAAGAAGAAGAAGGTGGTGAATGATAAGATTACGAGAAACCCGTTGCAGTGATTGCGGTTACTAAATGGTTAAGTAAAGAGAAGCTTCATATACCATAATGTTAGTCTAAAGCTGTTCTCTAACATTTTTTCCTTCTGTCTGCAGAACTTACAAAAATAGCATAAATTAAAATTCAAAGATAATATATTAATATTGTATATATAGTATTGAAGATCCGCACGAAACCTGAATTCTGTGAGATTTCAGAAACTCGAATGGGCAGGTCATGTTGCTGAGGAAAGTTCTGCAAGAGACATTGTGACTGTCATGGATGCCAAATGGGCAGGTCATTTTGCTGAGAAATGTGCTGCAAGAGATATTGAGAATGTCATGGATGCCAAATGATTGGTTCCATAGTGAAGTGGCTGCAACAAATTATTGGTAGGTACAACTGTTGCATAATAAGACTGCACATATTAGGCAATCGATGTGGACATTGTATGGACTTTCTTGTGACTGTCTACTCACAGGAGTAAAGTGAAGGCGTTGATCTTGCCGGGATGAATTGATTAAAGTGTATAGGTTTGCTTTGTTATTGTGTTGGGTTCGTCTTGTACTAGTTTTCTTTATGTTGTATTACGCTACTCACATGTCAATGTTAAATATTACTTTTTAATCTTATGTAGCAAAATTATCAAAATAAAATAAAGAAATTCCAACCAGAAAGAAACTTCTAAAATGAAAGTGGTTTCTGATAAGATACTATATTATGCTGATAAGCGCCGGGGTGGATTCTTAAAGAGAGGTGGCAACTTGCCAGGAAGGTTTCAATCAACTCGGCTTGAAGCCTTCACAGTCTGTAACCATAAAAGGATGACCGTGATGGCGGCGGTGGTCTAACGGTTAACATTCACGCTGAGCAAGCGGGCACCCTAGGTTCGATTCCTGATGGATTCACTTCCGAACTGAATTCTTAGACGATTTAATGTCTGAATTAACGTTTTTCTGTAGCTTATATTAATATGATGTTACAAATTATAAATTTATATAACTTTTTAACGCTAAAAAAATAACACTACGTAACTATCGATCTTATTAGAAATTTGATCTTCTTACCATCGAAACTTAAGGTTAAAATCAAGAATGTGTGCTTGCTGAAATGCAACAGCTTGCACATAATACACCAAACAGAGGTTTTCCATCCACAGTGTGGCTGACAATCATACTTGATCGCGAGAGATAGAAATTAATGTTAATATAACTCAAAATATAACAAATGTTTCATTTGACTTTCCTCCATACCTCACGAATTGATTAGTATTTGCGTTATAATAATATTCTTTTCATACATTCGATTTAAAAAATAATATAGTAAAGTTGTCTTAAATATTTAAATAAACCAACTTTACCAACTTAATAAACCAACAAATAACTCGTACAAAAAGACAGTCCGCCCCCGCCTCCGCCTTCGCCCCCGCCCCCAGCCAGCCGCACGCAGCAGGGGCGTAGCGAGGGCGCGGGCTAACCGAGACTTTAAACCCGTTTCGTTTTCCACTAAAATGAAATTAATTGCGAAATCCCCGCGGAGTATGAATATTCTTACACATAATAATATGACCCATTTAATGTTTTAAGGAGAAATGTGCGCAATCTTTATTTTATAATCATTTCAAAGGTTTCCTTTAAATAACTGATTTTATTGAAATGTGGACAGAGATTAGCGGATTCATTTTTTTTTATATTTTATATTTTCCAGGAGTATTTCTTGTGTAATAGTTATAATTAAATACAAGACTTATAAAGCGCTATTTCACTATCAAATATTGCCTCAAGAACGACCTCCGCGGCCCGACTCCCGGTTAAGGCCTCCGTTACATATTTCTGTTTGATTGAAATAGATTTCCATATTTTTAAAAGCCTGTCTGTCTGTACTGTAGACAGTAAAAATGTAATCATATATTTTTTAAAACGGTTAGTATAACTAAGTCACGGGTACATTTAAACCCCAGAAAACATACATGAAAATATGTGCTATTCGAGGATAGTACCACAAGTGCAGGAGGAGATTTCGGGCCGGTGTACGAGTATATAACTGACCTTTTCCACAGAAGGCCAGTTTATCAATTATGTGACAACGCGATCCATTATTAGCTTATATTAAATACAAAATATATGTTAAACCGCTTTGCTGATGCCACAACTATCCAGGTGGACGGTACACATCTGGAACAAGTCCAACAATATATCTACTTAGGACAAAGTATTACATTTGAAGACTGTACTTTAAATGAAATAAATAGAAGATCAAAACTAGCTTGGAGTTCCTTTGGACGACTAAACTACATCTTCAAGAGCAATCTCCCAATCTGCCTCAAACGGAAGGTATTTAACCAATGCATCTTGCCAGTACTAACATATGGATGCGAGACTTGGACTTTTTCGGTACGAATGTTACAAAAGCTCCAAACAACACAACGCAGCATGGAGAGGTGCATGCTAGGTTATACCAGAAGAGACCGAAAACGTAATGGGTGGATACGAGCCCAAACAAAGGTTGAAGATGTTATAGAGGTTGCAAAAAGACTCAAGTGGAAGTGGGCTGGACATATCGCCCGAGCAACAGACCATCGTTGGACGTATGAAGTAATCCAGTGGTACCCAATAGGTATAAAAAGGCCTGTAAGAAGACCTAAGGCGCGCTGGGTGGACGAAATACGTAGGCATGCAGGTGTTATGTGGCAGCAATGTGCAAAGGACAGGATTTTGTGGAGACAACTTGGAGAGGCCTACATCCTGCAGTGGATAGATACAGGCTGATGGTGATGTGATGTGATGATGAAATACAGTTTATAAGTAATACTAAGTATTTATTATTATTCGTTTCCTTATCCGGATCATCAATATTGTCAATGGTGTCGAGTGTTTCCAGTAGGAAGCAACAGAGATCGTCATATCGTTCGCATCAATCAGATCCTGCCCAGTGAATGTAGTTCCGGTGTTAAGATGAACTCACATGTGTCGTAAGCAGTGGCGGCTGGTCCCGAGGTGCACTGGTGCGCTGAGCACCAACGAACCTCGAGACACTGAGCGAATATAAAATATCGCTGTCTCACGGTTTACTATACTCTGTCTGCCCTATATGAATTAGCGTTTCCGTCCGGTGCGTATTGGAGATCGCTCCGGTAGTATTGGCAAACTTGCCCGGTCAATTTGAAAGGAATATTTTTTTATGTTGTTTATAGTTAAGGCATTAACGTTGTGGAGGTGTAAAGACATTGTAATTTATTTTTATCAAACACTGTTTATTCCACAAGTGGAATAAACAGTGTTTGATAAAAATAAATTACAGAATATTTTTTTAATTTAATTTTAATTTTCATATAAATAAAAATACTCGTACTATTTGTCAGTGTAAGAACACACATTTAACATTTTTGGAAGTCATGTTTGCGAATGTATAATTTAATTATTGCGAATTATTTCTCCGGTTCAGCGCACCTCTAGACTAGCCGCCGCTGGTTGTGAGTCCTGTATATCCCTACAATCACATTCAGTGCTTCTTTCGTTAGAGAAACCCCATCTCTACATGTTAACCAGGCATCTAGTAACCTCTTCTTCTTATCCTCAGTATCATGTCAGGTCCCCCCAACGTTGAGTCTCACTTGAGAGTAGATATCTTAGTAACCTCTACTTCGAGTAGATATCTTAGTAACCTCTACTGAATAGATTTCAGTGATCTTTAAGTAGACCGAGGCAATTGGTCTCCGGGACTATATGTGCCGAGAGCTCCACTTAATATATTCAAGTGGAATACAGTCCGATCTTAAGATTGAATTGAGTCTCACAACAAGAACAAAACGTCGCTTATTCGCCAAACTTGCCACAAATAATGTTATTTCAGATCTTCAGACAAATATCAAGACTCATCGTCCTCAATCTCTGGCTCTGTCCAATAGTAAGCGCAGGCCTCTTCACCCTACTCGTCCACCTGGCCAGTGGGCAGGGTTCATAGTCGGCTTCGGCCTCGACTCCATGCTCCTATCCAAGTTCCCTATACTAATCTGATCGTACTGCTGAGCCATTGTTTGTCATCTCTTCTTATTACGAGTACATGACTCTTCTCGTCCCTTTTCCACAACTTCCTTTAAGACACACATGTGACAATATTCCTGATATTACCCATTTTATCACATTTTGAGTCACTCCAAGTCTGCAAACTAGCAGTTTATTGAGTATGCAAGTTTCTTATACGTTTATCATTGTGGCCATTACATATTGTTTGAGACGTCGTGGAGTGAAAAACTCACTTTGCAAAAACGTTTAACTCAACTTTTTGAGGTTACCATTTTTGAAAGCTGTATTTCAACCTGAACACATAATACTCGTATAATCGTATCATATCGATAATTTAATATTGGTTATTGTCAACACTTTTCAGGGAAGTTACATGAATACGAGACAATAATATGTCTCTAAATTGTGACTATTTTTTCTTATAATTACAATTATTTTAGTTTTTCATAAAATAACAAATAGATAAATCATAGTTCTGACAGAATCATAGTTCTGACAGCATTCAGTCGTATCACCATTGTCTTCAGCGAATTCTTTTGCTTTGAAGATTATATACAAGTCTTTGTACATAACCTTCAAAGCAGAGATTTTTTAAGTACTCTCCAGTTATGTTTATTCTCCTATTTTCTTAGTTATCACTTTTTTATTTGGTAAATTGGTTCATCGCATCTGAAGGATGTCTGATATTCCACGTCCTGTGGTACTACTGAAGGATATTTGATAGTCCACATCCTGTGGTACTACTGAAGGATATCTGATAGTCCACATTCTGTGGTACTACTGAAGGATATCTGATAGTCCACATCCTATGGTACTAGTGAAGAATATCTGATAGTCCACATCCTTTGGTACTACTGAAGGATATCTGATAGTCCACATCCTATGGTACTAAAGAAGGATATTTGATAGTCCACATCCTGTGGTACTACTGAAGGATATCTGATAGTCCACATTCTGTTGTACTACTGAAGGATATCTGATAGTCCACATCCTATGGTACTACTGAAGGATATCTGATAGTCCACATCCTATGGTACTACTGAAGGATATCTGATAGTCCACATCTCAGGAATAATGCAGAAAACAGATTAAGAATCTGCTGCAAAAATAACCACCGACATCTTCTTAAGTTCTGTATTAAATGAAATCTTCTTGGAAGAAGCAAAATAAAATGTTTGTGCTCATCTTAGAATTTATAAAAAGTATTATAAGTCTGAAAGTTAAATCATAATCACAAATAACTTTAATGTTCTATGTCTAAGAGACAATCGTTTTCTGATCAGTGTGCGGGCAGGGCGAGTAACCTAACAATGGTGCCCTCTCGGGATGTGGGAAGTGGGGTGGAAAGAATGGGCTGGGGAGGTTTTCGGCCCGGGGGAGGTCCTCGGGCCGGGGGTGCCACTCAATAGTTATGTAATATAATAATAACGATTGTTTATTTAACCACGCATCTTTCACGATGAATGTTTGAGCTGATGTAAATGGAAAATATTATTGTTACGTGTATATTTCTTCCAACCAACCAGAGAAATGTTAAAATAAGTTACGTAAAAAATCAGCCTTTGATCCTTTCTATCAACAGGCTTCTCATACAAAGAAACGGTTATCTTTGATCCTTTCTATCAACAGGCTTCTCATACAAAGATACGGTTATCTTTGATCCTTTCTATCAACAGGCTTCTCATACAAAGATACGGTTATCTTTGATCCTTTCTATCAACAGGCTTCTCATACAAAGATACGGTTATCTTTGATCCTTTCTATCAACAGGCTTCTCATACAAAGAAACGGTTATCTTCGCACATTTATTCATTTTTTTTTAAATAATCTTTTGTATGTAGTTTTTTAAGTTTGAAAAAAAAAAACAAATTTAACGTGGAATTAAAAAAGTCCATAATGAGCTTATACCAAACTCGGGCATCAGATGTTTCAAGATATGAATGCCCATAATGAACTTAAACCAAACTCGGGCATTAGATGTTTCAAGATATACTATTAATGAGAAAAAAAAAATCTTTGAGCGGAGTTTAATTTTTTTTTATTATTTTTTATTTAAATCTTTTGAATTGAATGTGTACACAACATTTCTTGTAAACCCTGAGTTAGATCACAACATTTCTTGTAAACAACCTTGTACACAACATTTCTTGTAAACCCTGCGTTAGATCCAACTACGAGTATAATCTGCCTCGGTAACTACTTTCCAATTGGCGACGTCTTTTACTTTCAATATTCTCCCCTTACGCAGTAGCTTCTGCCCATATACGAGTAGTATGTTTTGTTACATTTTTCCTTAATGGTCACAATATATTTCGTTTCATTTTCGGGGTCACGGCTTTAGGCAAATTATATAATAGATACTGATTATTATTTTCGGGGTCACGGCGTTAGGCAAATTATATAATAGATACTGTTTATTATTTTCGGGGTCACGGCGTTAGGCTTATTATATATAATAGTAACATAGATACTGATTTTTATTTTATGATTCACTATTTCAGAATTTTCTTTACTATTTCAATCCTTTTACCAAGTTTGCTATAAAAAATGTAGTTCTTGAAAACGTAATAAAATATGTATGGAGAATTTGAAATGCCACAACAAAAACAAAAATACAGATGTAGAAGTATGGTAATTTTATCATATTTAAAATGTAAATACTACACGTACTCTCAAACCACAAAATGGTGGACAATCATATTTTTCAATAATGTTTCATCCACAGATCTACTCGTACATACCAATACCAATAGTATTATTTCCTCAACTGATGTCTTTTTTTTATTTGATTGTCTCCAATTCGAAATGTCCACATTTACGATGAGTATACACTTCTTGTGTTTTTGAAGTGAAACTTCTATTGGCGCGCTTTGGCAAATTGGCCTGAACGTCACGAAAAGTGAAACGACGTATTATAATTATTTTTAAATTATCATTTAGTATGTATTTTATTTATTAATAAATTATTATTAATTATTTTAATATTAATAGTTATTTATTATTAATAATAATTTATATCATTAAATGTATTATATTATTATTAAAATTATTATTAAAATTTTAAAAATATATATTTTTCGTTATATATAATATTATTTTCATATTAATGTATTTAATAATTATTAATTTAATTTAATGCTAAATTATTTTATTTTATTTATTATTTCTTTTAATATTTTTTTTAATGTATAATTTATATTTAATATGTAATTATAATAATATATGTGTATGTTAATATAACATAATATTAATAAATATATAATTATTATATTATAATTAATTAATAATAAAATAATAATATACTCGTAAAAAAATAATATAATAATAAATAAGTAATTAAATAAATATTTGAAAATAATTAATAATAACATAAAAATATTAATTAGTTTAATATTAAAAAATATAAATTGAATATTATTAAGTGTATAATATTATTATTCAAATTATTATTTATCATTAAAATTATTACTATTTATTATTCAAAATTAAACAAATAATATTTAATTAAGAGATATTTACTTGAATTAAATTCCACATAACCATTTTTTATTTAATTAAGAGAGATTTTCTTGCATTAAATTCCACATAACCATTTCCTAATCCTAAAAAATATCGTTAACAAATGAAAAAAAGCAATGCATGAAACAACTTTTCCTAGGAGCTAAGAAGTTTCACTTCTACCGCGCGAGAATCTCGAATATCTGTTTTTTATAACGAATACGTGTCACCATAAAACACTAACGAAAATAGTTGTGTTGTTCTATTTAACAAACTTTTAAAAGTGTGCCATTTATCTTAAGGGGCGTCATAACAGCACTTTAAATTGCTGACTGAAAACCTTTCTTAAATTAACACAAGAGGATTTACTAACGTCTTATTTGAAGACTGAAAAAACCTTAATTGCATCGAATTAGCTTATTTTATAGCTTAAGCGATGAATTAATAAACGTGTTGTCGATACACGTCACGTCTCAGTAATTGAGAAATTTAGGTTGCCTATGTTAAGATGATTAAGAGATTTTCTCCTCACGAATTCAGCGCGCGCTTCATCGCCTTGTGGGCTAATGCTGTTATTGCTCTCCTGATACCGAAAGCGCGCGCTTCATCGCCTTGTGGGATAATGCTGTTATTGCTCTCCTGATACCGAAATTCTTTTATTCGATCTGCGATTGCCAACACTCGCCGAGGAATCCAGAATGCTCGGAGTGCGGAGCAACGGTAATTAAGGCACAGGCCCACGGCCTCACGGTCACGGCGGTATTGATCCGATGTTTTATATTCTCAGCGCAGTTATGCGAGTAACATATCAAATATACTCGTACTTAACACTGAACTGAGAGACAATAACATATTTATCGAGTTTGTTTCTTTTGAAATTATTATCAGTGATCCCGGCCCCGGTCCCGGTCCCGGTAAGCTGCTCTTGAAATGTTGCTATACATTGCGCAGAACTCTGTACGCTGCACTATTTTTGATAAATTTAATAAATATTTGTTTATATAATTATGTAAAAAAAAAATAGGACATATTTGTCAAGTGGAAACGATCAACTTCCATCACTAAGAAAGGTCAAAATATTGTCTTTAAAAAACATTTCTTAAATTTTGAAGATGTCAATATCCGAGGTCCTATTCAATTTTGATACGTTAAAGAAGAGTTTTTTGCAAATGTTTCATTCACATACATTATTGATATCATCCTGGAGTTTCCTACTGTCGTCAACGCTCGATGTTTTAGGAACAACAATTTATGGTATATTTAGGTCATCCGCAAATAGTAAAACATTTGAGTGAGTAATACTTTTTATCGCATCATTCATAAAAATAATAAAAAGCATCGGCCCTAAATTTGATCCCTGCGGAACACTTGAGTTAACGTGAAATTGATCAGATGTAAATACCCCATAAGAGACAAACTGTTTTCGATTTCGAAAAAAGTCAGATATGAGGAGAATATGTATCACCGCACAATCCGCATACTTAAGGCAGTACAAGACAAGCTTTGGCATCAGATATGAATATTTTTGCGAGAGATATACGAGCTAATCGGAGTAGCGCTGGCGGGAGCTGACAGCACAGGGAAAAGCACGGGAGGGAGCCATCAACTATTTGATTATTTCCCGTAAAAACTGACGCCCGCTCTCGACGCATCCTGCGGAATCGCCTCACTTTACGACCGAAACGGATCCGCCAATCCCGCGCGGCCAACCGACTGACATAAAAAGTGGAAATATCGTAAAATATCGCAAAATATCTCGGAACATAACATAGATATAGAATGATCTTACGATTCACGGCGATATGTAATCACAAGCGTCTAGCGTCTAGCGTCTAGCCCGCCCCGCCCCGCCCCAGTCGGGCGCAGTTCATCTTTGTTTCATCAACATTTTATATGCGGACATAAAATATCAGAGCGCGTATCATATGGCATGGCTCATGGTTCACGGCTCAGTTCCCAGTTGAGCGCGCTGCCGGGAAATATAATATACGAGTATATACACACGATGTATAGTTAGTTGCCCGTGACACATACCCATGAGTATGTGCATGATATATTGTACGACACAAATGCATGTGTTTGTTAAGATATTCACGAGACGATAATAATAATAATAAAAGTACAATTTATACAGCGCTATTTAGAGAGTAGACTACCCTCAAGGGCGCTGTAGAGAGTAGACTACCATCAAGGGCGCTGTAGAGAGTAGACTAACCTCAAGGGCGCTGTAGGTCTGATCTAGAACCCACTATCATTGATAGATAATAACCTGTAACGATATTCGTTATCTATGTAGCGTGTGTCCTATTAGGACGTGCTGATGATTTTGATATCGACATCGTTATCTTCGTTTTAGTTGATTCTGCGTTACTTCTCGCACAGAGTCATCAATATAGCGGATTGCTTATCTTGATAAGTCATGATGATCTTGATTTGTAGTCAATGAATATAGACTCAGGAATGCGGATATAAATCGATAAGTGGACAGCAGGTAAATAAATAACAAGTCTTGACAGTTGACTGAATGACAATACTAATATGTTTATTTCTCGGAGCGCAGGTGTTTTATACAAATGAGTGAACCAGTTCGCGCTACATGCTCCGTCTCGCTCTGGCACGTGAATTGGCGGTAGCTTATTTATTTGTATTTGGAGATGGCTAGACAAATCGCGGGTACTACAAAAATAGTAAACATTGTCGCCGTTCTTGACGTGTAGCAATCTATGAATACTTCATCGGTCATTGACCCTGTATGTTTATTATTAACAATAATTAATTTAATTTATTTGTGTTTTAACAATTCACTTATTATTTTGACAATTATTTATTTACTAGGTAGGTATCCTACAAACCCATTATGTATGTTAAGTTGTGTGCTAGAGTAAGAAGATATTTTTTATTTTATTTATTTAACACTTTTATTGCAAATACAATCTGGCCGGCTTATTGCCAGGTGGAAATCTCTTCCAACCAACCAGACAAAAGTAAATGAAGCAAGTTACGTGGTCGCATAAATCATTCAAATTACTATCCATCCCCACGAAATCCATAAACACATACGTGAGCATATGCCCACGAACTCCACAAAGACGGACAATCACCCGAACATTCCCTTTCATGCTAAGCGAGATATCATCAATCAAAAGGAAAGGAAGGGATGGTGGAGAGAAAAGGAAAAGAGAAATCAGGAAGGAAACACGTTGTTTTACTGACTAGAAATTAAGAGTTTTTCAGTCGTTTCTTAAAGCATACCAAGGACGGAGTGAGTCTTATATTGGTTTGTAACTGATTTCAGAGTCTCACTGCATGGACAGTAAAGGACGACGTAAAAAACAGGAGCGGTGAACTGGAAAGGCCAATAGACAAACTCGATCTACATATTCTGTATTTACATATTCATCTACATATTCTCCGAAAAGCATATTTGATAAAAAAAAACGCAGAAAACTTATTAAGCAAAGACGAACTACAAAAGAACCTTCGTAGATCTCCCCATATATGATAGTAACACATGCGACTTTAGGTGTAGTGTAGTGTGCACGTATGTTTATAATGTTAATGTATTATTATGTAGGGGTTGGTGTTCATGTAACATACTCGTATATACTAGTACTTGAAATAAAACGAGAACGTGGAACGAGACTTAAATAATTAATGTAAGAATAGTTATATTAGTAGCATGTAGATGTTTACTTTTTCTAAGAAATTAAATATTAAGATTATTATAAATGAAATGACATGTGGTAAATTAAAATTAAGTCAGTTCATAGGCATAATATATAAAATAGATTATTTATACATTTGTATTTAGGTATAACTTACTTTATTAAATAATAAAAATAAATATAATAGATTACTTTATTAAATAATAGAAAACAATACTGAAATGAACCGACTAAATATTGTAAAAATGCGTGCACTTGAGGTGCACGCATTTTGAAGAAGAATACATGTGGTGACAATGCATGAAAGAATACGGAATTGAGGGATAAGGGATGAACGTGAAAGTAAGCCTGGTGCGTTGATTTAGATGAAGAGAATAGCACTGAGATAGTTTGGGCTTAGAGCTAGAGTAAGAAGATATGGATACGAGATAGTTTGGGCTTGTGAAACGAATGGATGAAGAAATGCAAAACAAATATACTGAGCAAATGTGAATGGAAGGTGTGGAAAAGGAAGACCAAGGAAAGTATGATTGGGTGAAGTATATGATATTTTGAAAAAAAGAAAGAAATGTAAAAAAATAAGAGAAATCGTAAGACCTGTATCAGAATGTGTATGAATGTAGAATAGGCAAAAGATGTGTGTCGCAATAGTAAAGCCTGGCGCACTCTCATCTCTGCCTTCCCCGACAGGGAGACGACATGATGCTATGCAATGCACCGCATCTCGAAGTCCACGAAGATACGTTTTCATGTTTTATTCAACCGATTTAACTTTTTTCAATCATTCGTATGGATACAACATCGTATGGATACAACTTCGTATGGATACAACCTCGTATGGATACAACCTCGTATAGAAACAACCTCGTATGTATACAACTTCGTATGGATACGACCTCATATGAATACGACCTCAATATATCAGATTTGGCGCATCGGTCATATCAGAATTGTCTTTCAATTAATGACATGTAACTTACAACAATTTAAATGATTAACCGAAACCTACCCAAGATATGTACTCGTAAATTCAAAGCTTAATATTAGTACAAAGGTTTTGATTACAATAATATTCAAGTTTTGTATGGATCTGAACTTAATTTACAACTCGAACTAACTGAACTCCGGGGTAATGGAAATGAAACTAAACCCAAATGGGGTGTTCGCCTTATTGAACTATTTTACAAATGTCTCCCTCAAATCAAATTATCCCCACGCCAAGGTACGAGTACATCACCACTGTTTGCACCAATTCCTACCGGAAGAAGGAACGCTTTAGAATTAAAATTCGCACAGACGAAATTGTTAAATGCTAAAATATACTCGTATTTTTATTATTAATATTGTTTTATGAAAACAGTTTTAAAGGGGACCTGGCTCTGGTTAGAATAATTGTATGACACTATATTGTATTGTAGTATCTGAGAGAGAACTCTGACAGGAGATATACTCGGATATATATTGTAATGTAATAATTATATCGTGTATTTAGTGAGATACTCGTATTGGATGCTTCCTCGTACATCATCACGTGAATACAATTTTAATTATTTTTTTATTTATTTAAATTGTCTCTCAGCTTTTAGCTACAAAGTACGATAAGTAATATACAAAGAAAGATATATATTATATTTCAACGGTCAAACGATATTTTTTATACAAATATAAAAAACAACAGGCAATGAAATTTAACATTGACATATGTGTATAAGAAGCTGTACATTGACATGTGGGTACGTATGTAAGTAGGATTATACTCGTACATTGACATGTGAATATGTGTATAAGTAGGATTATAATCGTACATTGACATGAGGGTATGTGTATAAATAGGATTATACTCGTGCATTGACATGTGGGTATGTGTATAAATAGGATTATACTCGTGCATTGACAGGTGGATATGTGTATAAGTAGGATTATACTCGTGCATTGACATGTGGATATGTGTATAAATAGGATTATACTCGTACATTGACATATGTGTTTGTGTAAAGTAAGATTATACTCGTACATTTACAGGTGGACATGTGTATAAGTAGGATTATACTCGTACATTGACATGTGGATATGTGTATAAATAGGATTATACTCGTACATTGACATATGTGTATGTGTAAAGTAGGATTATACTCGTACATTGGCAGGTGGATATGTGTATAAGTAGGATTATACTCGTACATTGACATGTGGGTATGTGTATAAATAGGATTATACTCGTACATTAACATATGTGTATAAGTAAGATTATACTCGTACATTGACAGGTGGATATGTGTATAAGTAGGATTATACTCGTACAGTAAAAAAAGATTTGAAGGCGAACAACACAACAAAGTTTATCTATACAATTCAATAAATTCATCCCGGCAAGACCAACTCCTTCATTCTACTACTGTAAGTAGTCAAAGTCATGTGAAAATTCATACAATACCCATATTGATTACCCAATCTGTGCAGTATTCTTGTGCAAAAAACTTTACTATTGAAAAAACATTTTGACGGGTGGGCCTACAAGGAACGTGTTACGTGACAAGCTAATTTAGTTCCGGACTATTTATTCGGAGTATATATCTATTATACTCGTAATATCTTCCTTTTTCCTCTCCCTCCTTCCCAATATCCTTACGGAAAGTGTCACACGCTGTTCATTGTGAATTGAGTTCATTTTATTTATACCGTTTGTATATTCTTTCAGTTTTTATGTTACCAATCGGTTGGAACTTTATTATTGGTTTGTTGTGAAGTATGTGTATGGTGCATTACTCATCAAATCTATTATATGACAGTGTTAAGTTCCTGAATAAAATAATAAAATTTTAAGTATGTAGATAATAATTAACATTAATTAATAACGTTTAATTAATAATTAAAAATTCTGACAAAATGTGACGAAGCGATTATAAAATGATTCGATGCCAAGATGGTTGTATAAAAGCTAATATCAAATGCAGCGCTATGTGCGTGCTGTTGCACGCTTGTTTCAGAGCCAGGCATGTCGGTGCTGAGTTGCGATGGATATTCGTGTGTACTCGCATTGTCTCCTGTAATTAGACGAAACGCCGCGGAGCCTCGCGCCTTCCAATAATGCCGATACGGTACCTCCGTTGCGGTGGACCTATCGCTTTAATTAGAGTGACATTTGCACCGCACTAGCTTACAATTCGTAATCATCTCAATGCGGCGCAGCGATAGCGCAATCTATTTTCAGTGATTATTAAAAACGTTCTTCTTGGAACCTGCATTGAGAATATAAACAGCTTAAATAACTATTTCAAATTTAAGTTAACTTTTATTTTAAATTTGTCTTAGTCGCAATTAATAGTCGCTTAGTTTGAAGAGAATATCACAGGGCAATAAGTCCAATATGTTGTTCAATATTGCGAAAGTGTAATTAATATACAACGCGATTCGTACTTGGACACTTCAAATTGGCTAACATAGAAATTAGACGAGCAAATGTGCAACATTATTATATTGAACATATGCGAATGTGCAACAATATTATATTGTACATATGCGAATATGCAACAATATTATATTGTACATATGCGAATGTGCAACAATATTATATTGTACATATGCGAATATGCAACAATATTATATTGTACATATGCGAATGTGCAACAATATTATATTGTACATATGCGAATGTGCAACAATATTATATTGTACATATGCGAATGTGCAACATTATTATATTGAACATATGCGAATGTGCAACAATATTATATTGTACATATGCGAATATGCAACAATATTATATTGTACATATGCGAATGTGCAACAATATTATATTGTACATATGCGAATATGCAACAATATTATATTGTACATATGCGAATGTGCAACAATATTATATTGTACATATGCGAATATGCAACAATATTATATTGTACATATGCGAATGTGCAACAATATTATATTGTACATATGCGAATGTGCAACAATATTATATTGTACATATGCGAATGTGCAACAATATTATATTGTACATATGCGAATGTGCAACATTATTATATTGTACAAATGCGAATGTGCAACAATATTATATTGTAAATATGCGAATATGCAACAATATTATATTGTACATATGCGAATGTTCAACAATATTATATTGTACATATGCGAATGTGCAACATTATTATATTGTACAAATGCGAATGTGCAACAATATTATATTGTACATATGCGAATATGCAACAATATTATATTGTACATATGCGAATGTGCAACAATATTATATTGTACATATGCGAATATGCAACAATATTATATTGTACATATGCGAATGTGCAACAATATTATATTGTACATATGCGAATGTGCAACAATATTATATTGTACATATGCGAAATGAATATACGATCTCCATTGAGAAAGTAACTTGATGTAATGTATTGTAAAGATTGCTTTTATATTTTTTCAAAACAATATAAATATCACTCGTTTAATTAAAACCACTGTCGCATTTCGCTCTGTTAACGTAATACATTAGATTAGAACGTAACAATGACAAGGTGTTGCCATTTATCACAACGTTTTAACAGATATTATGCAGAATTGGTGAGAATATCCGAGACAGTCGGATGAAGGCTGCAACTCGGTGCACAGCGTATCTGATAGTGCGATCAGCGCTATCGGCAGCCGGTATCAGCCACCCATCCCCCACCCACACCCCCCTGGGGCCACGTCCGCTAACTCGATTGGCCCAGCCCTAATGGACGCCACCCTTTGATCTCTAATAACAGCGTTGCTGAAATAAATGCTTAATGACATTTGCGCTCCGGCAGCGCGGCTGCTACCCTTTATTATTGGCTTATTTTCTTAACTCGCTAAACTTTTCGGAACATTATATAAATAGATGGGCCCGTAACGAAGTTACTGCTACTCCTCGGCCAGCGCCGATCGATTTTCAATTTGCGTGTGCGTGTATGTGTATGCCGGACCGTGCGCCACTCTGTCCGCTGTTCGCTGTCCGCTATCCGCTATCTGCTATCCTAGGCCGCGCGGCCGAGTGTGTCCGAGCAGGTCGACCGTAATCGCATTTAGCGCGAATATTACACAAACCTCGTTTCGAGCCCGCCTCCAGACACCTTACCCGAGATAATAATCGACAAAGTAATGAGAAATTACGAGAAATTTCTCTCTTAACTATAATTTAACAATCTTTCCCAACTTACGTTAAGATCTGGGCAGAGATCAATCAAATAGTCTTTATATTTTATTCACTTTTACCGAAAACAACCCTGGCCTATAAGTACACTCTTAAATGTTTATTTTCAGTTGACGGATACGGATACGTCGTTGATGATACGATCATCCCCATATTTGAATATATATGTATGATCATATATATCCGAAGTGGAAATGTAAGTGAAAAGCCTGGTAGAGGAAGATCAAGGATAGTTTGATTCTATCAAATATATATTTTCAAAGACGAAAATGTAAAAAAATTAGAGAAATCGTAAAGGCTGTATGAGAATGTGTATGAATGTAGGATAGACGAAAGATGTGTGTCGCCATAGGAAAGCCTGGCGCTCTCTCCTCTCTGCCTTCCCCGACAGGGAGACGACATGATGGTACGCAATGTACCGCATCTCGAAATCCACGAAGATACGTTTTCATGTTTGAACTATTTCTTAAGATAGATTCCTTTGTATACCAACACATCATTTCGCATCACATTTTTCTTCGCTGTTTAACTTCCTGGTGTGCCATTACAATATACAATAATATACACGTATTGAAGAAAACCGCATTCATTCGATTCAGCCAATACAATAAATCAAATATTTATTTAAATGTAAACATGTATTTAAAAAATAGTATTATTAGTTGGGATATATCCGATTGGTTATTTCGTTTTTATTTTAACAGTAAAAGATTAGGAGAGATCACATTCGCGCCAATATCAATATCGCCACCATAGTGTATTTTGTATTAATATCGGCACCATAGTGTATTTTGTATTAATATCGCCACCATAGTGTATTTTGTAAAAAGAATTATTAAATTGCGTATTTTATTATCATGACTTAGCCTTTGATATTGTATCAATTTGTTGATTTATTTATGAAAAATAAATAAGTGCCGTTTACAAATCACAGTTAAAATATATTCAAACGAATTAGTCAATGTTTGTTTACAAACATAAAATTTAAAAACGCACTATACAAAAATATGTAAAACAAAACACTTCGTATAACACACATATGATACATATCATCACGCCATTTTCTTGTCGGGGCAGTCAGAAAGAAGAAAGCGCCACACTTTCCTACATCAACGCGCATCCTTTCTAACTCTCTGTGTTTTCTTCTTTCAACATATTAAATTGATCCCACCACCCTTTCCTTCGTCTTTCTATTACACGTCTTCCATTAACATTAGCACTTTTATATTTGTTTAATATTTCTAGAGTTTTAGCGTAAACGCTGTGGAAATCCGTATTCATTCAAATATAATTCAAAATTGATACACTGTTTTTTCCACTTGAATTAACTGAATTAAACAGTGTTTCAATTTAGAATTATATTATATTATAGTTTATTTGTTTTGTTAGCCTTTCTTCTTTTATTAGTCCGAGCTTACTTAATTCATTAGTCCAAGCTTACTTTATTCATAAGTCCACGCTTACTCCATTCATTACTCCAAATTTACTTCGAATATTTTTCCTCAATTGTCATTTTTTCGACTATTAACAAAATTGCCTAACACCGATTCAAAGCCATCCCTTTTGACGCCAACCCATGCATTCAAGTCACCTGCCAGTACGAGTACGAGTATATTTTTGTGATTCTTAAAAAATACGGCAATTGGAATACATACAGTGTATATCTATTACAATTTTATTAATGGAAAGTCGAATGGAAATAATAACATTAAAAGTAAAAAAACATTCAAATAAATTCAATTATGTAATACAAGTGTTGAAAAGGGGAAAATCACACATGTCTCGAGAGCTGCGGGAACATGACAAGATATCGGCAGACCATAGAAGGAACCCTCGCAAAGTAAACAGCTGATCCGCTTCTCCAGAGTGACACATTATTATACAATAATAGTGCTATTTCGGGGCCACCGGAGATTTGTGCAATAATCTACCGCTGCAATACTCCATCAAGGCGCCTTGCACCGGGGGGACGAAGAGTGGGGCAGAACACTTCATCCCCCTAGTCATCTATCGCCCTAGTCGTCCACCCCAACACTTGATTACCGCAAATACTGTATGATGATAAATAACACATTGAATAAATATGAGATGATTTCAAGCAATTATTTTGTTATTAAAATAGTTATAATACTGTTAAGAGTTTATCCCGTAAACTATTTTCTTTGTATTCCTTTTTGTTCTTATTTACAGACATAGTCGACTTTATATCTCACATCTCTATTTACAGACATAGTCGACTTTATATCTCACAGCTCTATTTACAGACATAGTCGACTTTATATCTCACAGCTCTATTTACAGACATAGTCGACTTTATATCTCACAGCTCTATTTACAGACATAGTCGACTTTATATCTCACAGCTCTATTTACAGACATAGTCGACTTTATATCTCACAGCTCTATTTACAGACATAGTCGACTTTATATCTCACAGCTCTATTTACAGACATAGTCGACTTTATATCTCACAGCTCTATTTACAGACATAGTCGACTTTATATCTCACAGCTCTATTTACAGACATAGTCGACTTTATATCTCACAGCTCTATTTACAGACATAGTCGACTTTATATCTCACAGCTCTATTTACAGACATAGTCGACTTTATATCTCACAGCTCTATTTACAGACATAGTCGACTTTATATCTCACAGCTCTATTTACAGACATAGTCGACTTTATATCTCACAGCTCTATTTACAGACATAGTCGACTTTATATCTCACAGCTCTATTTACAGACATAGTCGACTTTATATCTCACAGCTCTATTTACAGACATAGTCGACTTTATATCTCACAGCTCTATTTACAGACATAGTCGACTTTATATCTCACAGCTCTATTTACAGACATAGTCGACTTTATATCTCACAGCTCTATTTAGACATAGTCGAATTTATATCTCACAGCTCTATTTACAGACATAGTCAACTTTATATCTCACAGCTCTATTTAAGGACATATTCGACTTTATATCTAACAGATCTATTTTTTTATTTAAGCTACAATTTTAGCACAGAATTCTCGAAATTTTATTACAACTCAAGTTTCTATGGTATCTTCATTTTATTGTTAGAAAAATCTGATGTACTTCAATAATTTGAAATATTTGCTTTGTGTTGTCTTCTGTGCTAATGTTGATGACGTTCTGTTAACACGTGTATACTCGTACAGTTGTGTCGTGAATGAAAACAAATAAATAACAGTTATTCCGATTGATATGGCATGGACCGGTAATACACTGTGTCCCTCTGTTGGCACGGAGTGGCTAAACATTTGTATAATGTGTCAAAACTATGGGTATAAGTTGACATTTCAGAGGGTCGCGTATAGTGGGTGTGTGTATTGTGTATCCGCGTTGTATTGAACAAGAATCTTGAACACAATTGCAGACTGGGATTAGGAGTTTATACAAAGGTTTTATTATGATAAAATGAATTTATTATAATGAAAGGAAGCTTATCATAGTTGCGGTAAGGGGATTGTGGGAAGGCTTGTTTAACTTTCATTTTGTTTTAATGCAAACACGTTTGTTTATTTACTGATGGTGATGGTCAGAAGAGGATGTATGCCCCAGTCAACACTGAAACTGATTAAAGCAAGGGATAATTTTGGAAATGTATAAAAAATGTATAGAAAAACAGGAAGAATCTGAAGATTGTATTTGCAAGTGACTCGAATGCATGGATTGGCGAGTCCACTTACAGTGTTAGCTGGGACGACCAAGGTCTGAGTGAATATGATGGAATACAAGTAGCCTGAACGAGTGGACTTGTTTTTGCTAAATAATTAGTGTAAGAATTGTTATCTAGTTATAAGTAGTATGTAGGTGTTAATTATTTCTAAAAAATCATATATTAAGATTGAAAAAAATAAAATAAAATGACATGTAGGAAAATAAGATAAAGTAAGTTCATAACATAAATGATAATATATAAATAAGATTAGTTAAGTAATAAATGTGTATATATGTATAGCCTTGACTAATATTTGTAAAATATTTTATTTAGTTTAATAAAAAAAAAAAGCATGGATTGGCGTTAAAAGGGATGGGTTTGAATCGATGTTAGGCAAGTTTGGTGATAATGGAGATAGAATGTTAGAAGTATGTTTGATGTAATGAACTCATTGTATCAAATGACTACAAGATAATTCATGTGTATACGTGAGAATGGAGAAATGAACGACCATTAATTGATTATGTGTGCGTGGATCTTCACTATAAAAGAGCGTTCTCGATACAAATGAATGTTTAAAGGATATGTCAGCTTAGACCATTATCTGGCCGTGAGCAGAATAAGTAATCTCCGTGTGTAGCGTGTAGCGAGCTATGTAGCTGGCACACGCGGAAATATGTCAGCTTAGACCAGAGATTCCCAACCCCGTGCCGCGGGCACCATGGCGCTCGCGGAACGATTCGTATGTGCCCGCCACTATTCCACAGAGACAGATTTTTTTCATAAACATTAATTAAAAATGTGAATTATTTTTATTTATTTGTTAGAGTTTTAATTTTTTTGAGTGCCTAGGTTTATTAAATACGTTGGTATGTTTGCGATATTGTATGTACTAATGAGTGGTTCCTTTACTGACAGTACTTAGCCAGACTGCACTCTTCACGCTAGCCTGG